>JBBPBR010001535.1:166873-216751 GCA_037974775.1 Cicer pinnatifidum | reverse complement strand
AAAACCCTAATTGGACAAGAATATGCCAAGGGAGGACGAAAATGACCTAAATGTTAATCCAATAACACAAATGAACTTATTGGATGCACAAGATTGGTTAAAAACCCTAATTGGACAAGAACATGCCTAGGGAGGACGAAAATGACCTAAATGTTAATCCAATGACACAAATGAACTTATTGGATGCACAAGATTGGTTAAAAACCCTAATTGGACAAGAATAAGCCTAGGGAGGACGAAAATGACCTAAATGTTAATCCAATGACACAACTCAACTTATTGGATGCACAAGATTGGTTAAAAACCCTAATTAGACAAGAATAAGCCTACGGAGGACGAAAATGACCTAATTGATCATCCAATGACACAGACACACCTATCGGATGCACAAGATTCGTTAAAAACCCTAATTGGACAAGAATATTCCTAGGGAGGACGAAAATGACCTAATTAATCATCCAATGACACAAACACACCTATTGGATGCACAAAATTGGTTAAAAACCCTAATTGGACAAGAATATGCCTAGGGAGGACGAAAATGACCTAAATATTAATTCAATGAAACAAACAAACTTATTGGATGCACAAGATTGGTTAAAAACCCTAATTGGACAAGAATAAGCCTAGGGAGAACGAAAATGACCTAATGGATCATCCAATGACACAAATGAACTTATTGGATGCACAAGATCGGTTAAAAACCCTAATTGGACAAGAATAAGCCTAGGGAGGACGAAAATGACCTAATTGATCATCCAATGACACAAACACACCTATTGGATGCACAAGATTGGTTAAAAACCCTAATTGGACAAGAATATGCCTAGGGAGGACGAAAATGACCTAAATATTAATTCAATGAAACAAACAAACTTATTGGATGCACAAGATTGGTTAAAAACCCTAATTGGAGAAGAATAAGCCTAGGGAGGACGAAAATGACCTAATTGATCATCCAATGACACAGACACACCTATTGGAAGCACAAGATTGATAAAAAACCCTAATTGGACAAGAATATGCCTAGGGAGGACGAAAATGACCTAAATGTTAATCCAATGACACAAATGAACTTATTGGATGCACAAGATTGGTTAAAAACCCTAATTGGACAAGAATAAGCCTAGGGAGGACGAAAATGACCTAAATGTTAATCCAATGACACAACTCAACTTATTGGATGCACAAGATTGGTTAGAAACCCTAATTGGAAAAGAATAAGCCTAGGGAGGACGAAAATAACCTAATTGATCATCCAATGACACAAACACACCTATTGGATGCACAAGATTGGTTAAAAACCCTAATTGGACAAGAATATGCCTAGGGAGGACGAAAATGACCTAATTGATCATCCAATGACACAAATGAACTTATTGGATGCACAAGAGTAGTTAAAAACCCTAATTGGACAAGAATAAGCCTAGGGAGGACGAAAATAACCTAATTGATCATCCAATGACACAAATGAACTTATTGGATGCACAAGATTGGTTAAAAACCCTAATTGGACAAGAATAAGCCTAGGGAGGACGAAAATGACCTAAATGTTAATCCAATGACACAACTCAACTTATTGGATGCACAAGATTGGTTAAAAATCCTATTTGGGCAAGAATAAGCTTAGGGAGGACGGAAATGACCTAATTGATCATCCAATGACACAAACACACCTATTGGATGCACAAGATTGGTTAAAAACCCTAATTAGACAAGAATATGCCTAGGGAGGACGAAAATGACCTAATTGATCATCCAATGACACAAATGAACTTATTGGATGCACAAGATTAGTTAAAAACCCTAATTGGACAAGAATAAGGCTAGGGAGGACGAAAATAACCTAATTGATCATCCAATGACACAAACACACCTAATGGATGCACAAGATTGGTCTAAAACTCTAATTGGACAAGAATATGCCTAGGGAGGACGAAAATGACCTAAATGTTAATCCAATGACACAAATGAACTTATTGGATGCACAAGATTGGTTAAAAACCCTAATTGGACAAGAATAAGCCTAGGGAGGACGAAAATGACCTAAATGTTAATCCAATGACACAACTCAACTTATTGGATGCACAAGATTGGTTAAAAACCCTAATTGGGCAAGATTAAGCCTAGGGAGGACGAAAATGACCTAATTGATCATCCAATGACACAAACATACCTATTGGATGCACAAGATTGGTTAAAAACCCTAATTGGACAAGAATAAGCCTAGGGAGGACGAAAATGACATAAATGTTAATCCAATGACACAACTCAACTTATTGGATGCACAAGATTGGTTAAAAACCCTAATTGGACAAGAATATGCCTAGGGAGGACGAAAATGACCTAATTGATCATCCAATGACACAAACACACCTATTGGATGCACAAGATTGGTTAAAAACCCTAATTGGACAAGAATATGCCTAGGGAGGACGAAAATGACCTAAATGTTAATCCAATGACACAAATGAACTTATTGGATGCACAAGATTGGTTAAAAACCCTAATTGGACAAGAATAAGCCTAGGGAGGATCAAAGTGACCTAATTGATCATCAAATGACACAAACACACCTATTGGATGCACAAGATAGGTTAAAAACCCTAATTGGACAAGAATATGCCTAGGGAGGACGAAAATGACCTAATTGATCATCCAATGACACAAACACACCTATTGGATGCACAAGATTCGTTAAAAACCCTAATTGGACAAGAATATGCATTGGGAAGACGAAGATGACCTAATTGATCATCCAATGACACAAACACACCTATTGGATGCACAAGATTGGTTAAAAACCCTAATTGGACAAGAATATGCCTAGGGAGGACGAAAATGACCTAATTGATCATCCAATGACACAAACACACCTATTGGATGCACAAGATTGGTTAAAAACCCTAATTGGAGAAGAATATGCCTAGGGAGGACGAAAATGACCTGAATATTAATTCAATGACACAAACAAACTTATTGGATGCACAAGATTTGTTAAAAACCCTAATTGGACAAGAATAAGCCTAGGGAGGACGAAAATGACCTAATTGATTATCCAATGACACAAACACACCTATTGGATGCACAAGATTGGTTAAAAACCCTAATTGGACAAGAATAAGCCTAGGGAGGACGAAAATGACCTAATTGATCGTCCATTGCCACAAACACACCTATTGGATGCACAAGATTGGTTAAAAACCCTAATTGGACAAGAATATGCCTAGGGAGGACGAAAATGACCTAAATATTAATTCAATGACACAAACAAACTTACTGGATGCACAAGATTGGTTAAAAACCATAATTGGACAAGAATAAGCCTAGGGAGGACGAAAATGACCTAATTGATCGTTCAATGCCACAAACACACCTATTGGATGCACAAGATTGGTTAAAAACCCTAATTGGACAAGAATAAGACTAGGGAGGACGAAAATGACCTAAATGTTAATCCAATGACACAAATGAACTTATTGGATGCACAAGATTGGTTAAAAACCCTAATTGGACAAGAATAAGCCTAGGGAGGACAAAAATGACCTAATTGATCATCCAATGACACAACCACACCTATTGGATGCACAAGATTGGTTAAAAACCCTAATTGGACAAGAATATGCCAAGGGAGGACGAAAATGACCTAAATGTTAATCCAAAAACACAAATGAACTTATTGGATGCACAAGATTGGTTAAAAACCCTAATTGGACAAGAATGTGCCTAGGGAGGACGAAAATGACCTAAATGTTAATCCAATGACACAACTCAACTTATTGGATGCACAAGATTGTTTAAAAACCCTAATTGGACAAGAATAAGCCTAGGGAGGACGAAAATGACGTAATTGATCATCCAATGACACAAACACACCTCTTGGATGCACAAGATTGGTTAAAAATCTTAATTGGACAAGAATATGCCAGCATATGCCTAGGGAGTACGTAAATGACCTAATTGATCATCCAATGACACAAATGAACTTATTGGATGCACAACTTTGGTAAAAAACCCTAATTGGACAAGAATATGCCTAGGGAGGACGAAAATGACCTAAATATTAATTCAATGACACAAACAAACTTATTGGATGCACAAGATTGGTTAAAAACCCTAATTGGACAAGAATAAGCCTAGGGAGGACGAAAATGACCTAATTAATCAACCAATGACACAAACACACCTATTGGATGCACAAGATCGGTTAAAAACCCTAATTGGACAAGAATAAGCCTAGGGAGAACCAAAATGACCTCATTGATCATCCAATGACACAAACACACCTATTGGATGCACAAGATTGGTTAAAAACCCTAATTGGACAAGAATATGCCTAGGGAGGACGAAAATGACCTAATTGATCATCCAAAGACACAAATGAACTTATTCGATGCACAAGATTAGTTAAAAACCCTAATTGGATAAGAATAAGCCTAGGGAGGACGAAAATAACCTAATTGATCATCCAATGACACAAACACACCAATTGGATGCACAAGATTGGTCTAAAACTCTAATTGGACAAGAATATGCCTAGGGAGGACGAAAATGACCTAAATGTTAATCCAATGACACAAATGAACTTATTGGATGCACAAGATTGGTTAAAAACCCTAATTGGACAAGAATAAGCCTAGGGAGGAAGAAAATGACCTAAATGTTAATCCAATGACACAACTCAACTTATTGGATGCACAAGATTGGTTAAAAACCCTAATGGGGAAAGAATAAGCCTAGGGAGGACGAAAATGACCTAATTGATCATCCAATGACCCAAACACACCTATTTGATGCACAAGATTGGTTAAAAGCCCTAATTGGACAAGAACAAGCCTAGGGAGGATGAAAATGACCCAATTGATCATCCATTGCCACAAACACACCTAATGGATGCACAAGATTGGTTAAAAACCCTAATTGGACAAGAATATGCCTAGGGAGGACGATAAGGACCTAATTGGTCATCCAATGACACAAACACACCAATTGGATGCACAAGATTGGTTAAAAACCCTAATTGGACAAGAATATGCCCAGGGAGGACGAAAATGACCTAATTGATCATCCAATGACACAAATGAACTTATTGGATGCACAAGATTAGTTAAAAACCCTAATTGGACAAGAATAAGCCTAGGGAGGACGAAAATAACCTAATTGATCATCCAATGACACAAACACACCTATTGGATGCACAAGATTGGTCTAAAACTCTAATTGGACAAGAATATGCCTAGGGAGGACGAAAATGACCTAAATGTTAATCCAATGACACAAATGAACTTATTGGATGCACAAGATTGGTTAAAAACCCTAATTGGACAAGAATAAGCCTAGGGAGGACGAAAATGACCTAAATGTTAATCCAATGACACAACTCAACTTATTGGATGCACAAGATTGGTTAAAAACCCTAATTGGGAAAGAATAAGCCTAGGGAGGACGAAAATGACCTAATTGATCATCCAATGACCCAAACACACCTATTGGATGCACAAGATTGGTTAAAAACCCTAATTGGACAAGAATAAGCCTATGGAGGATGAAAATGACCTAATTGATCATCCAATGACACAAATGAACTTATTGGATGCACAAGATTAGTTAAAAACCCTAATTGGACAAGAATAAGCCTAGGGAGGACGAAAATAACCTAATTGATCATCCCATGACACAAACACACCTATTGGATGCACAAGATTGGTCTAAAACTCTAATTGGACAAGAATATGCCTAGGGAGGACGAAAATGACCTAAATGTTAATCCAATGACACAAATGAACTTATTGGATGCACAAGATTGGTTAAAAACCCTAATTGGACAAGAATAAGCCTAGGGAGGACGAAAATGACCTAAATGTTAATCCAATGACACAACTCAACTTATTGGAAGCACAAGATTGGATAAAAACCCTAATTGGACAAGAATAAGACTAGGGAGGACGACAATAACCTAATTGATCATCCAATGACACAAACACACCTATTGGATGCACAAGATTGGTTAAAAACCCTAATTGGACAAGAATATGCCTAGGAAGGACAAAAATGACCTAAATGTTAATCCAATGACACAAATGAACTTATTGGATGCACAAGATTGGTTAAAAACCCTAATTGGACAAGAATAAGCCTAGGGAGGACGAAAATGACCTAAATGTTAATCCAATGACACAACTCAACTTATTGGATGCACAAGATTGGTTAAAAACCCTAATTGGGCAAGAATAAGCCTAGGGAGGACGAAAATGACCTAATTGATCATCAAATGACACAAACACACCTATTGGATGCACAAGATTGGTTAAAAACCCTAATTGGACAAGAATATGCCTAGGGAGGACGAAAATGACCTAAATGTTAATGCAATGACACAAATGAACTTATTGGATGCACAAGATTGGTTAAAAACCCTAATTGGACAAGAATAAGCCTAGGGAGGACGAAAATGACCTAATTGATCATCCAATGACACAAACAAACCTATTGGATGCACAAGATTGGTTAAAAACCCTAATTGGACAAGAATATGCCTAGGGAGGACGAAAATGACCTAAATATTAATTCAATGAAAAAAACAAACTTATTGGATGCACAAGATTGGTTAAAAACCCTAATTGGACAAGAATATGCCTAGGGAGGACGAAAATGACCTAAATGTTAATCCAATGACACAAATGAACTTATTGGATGCACAAGATTGGTTAAAAACCCTAATTGGACAAGAATAAGCCTAGGGAGGACGAAAATGACCTAAATGTTAATCCAATGACACAACTCAACTTATTGGATGCACAAGATTGGTTAAAAACCCTAATTGGGCAAGGATAAGCCTAGGGAGGACGAAGATGACCTAATTGATCATCCAATGACACAAACACACCTATTGGATGCACAAGATTGGTTAAAAACCCTAATTGGACAAGAATAAGCCTAGGGAGGACGAAAATGACCTAATTGATCATCCAATGCCACAAACACACTTATTGGATGCACAAGATTGGTTAAAAACCCTAATTGGACAAGAATATGCCTAGGGAGGACGAAAATGACCTAATTGATCATCCAATGACACAAACACACCTATTGGATGCACAAGATTGGTTAAAAACCCTAATTGGACAAGCATAAGCCTAGGGAGGACAAAAATGACCTAAGTGATCATCCAATGACACAAACACACCTATTGGATGCACAAGATTGGTTAAAAACCCTAATTGGACAAGAATATGCCTAGGGAGGACGTAAATGACCTAATTGATCATCCAATGACACAAATACACCTTTTTGATGCACAAGATTGGTTAAAAACCCTAATTGGACAAGAATAAGCCTAGGGAGGACGAAAATTACCTAATCGATCATCCAATGACACAAACACACCTATTGGATGCACAAGATTGGTTAAAAACCCTAATTGGACAAGAATATGCCTAGGGAGGACGAAAATGACCTAAATGTTAATCCAATGACACAAATGAACTTATTGGATGCACAAGATTGGTTAAAAACCCTAATTGGACAAGAATAAGCCTAGGGAGGACGAAAATGACCTAAATGTTAATCCAATGACACAACTCAACTTATTGGATGCACAAGATTGGTTAAAAACCCTAATTGGACAATAATAAGCCTATGGAGGACGAAAATGACCTAATTGATCATCCAATGACAAAACACACCTATTGGATGCACAAGATTGGTTAAAAACCCTAATTGGACAAGAATAAGCCTGTGGAGGACGAAAATAACCTAATTGATCATCCAATGACACAAACACACCTATTGGATGCACAAGATTGGTCTAAAACTCTAATTGGACAAGAATATGCCTAGGGAGGACGAAAATGACCTAAATGTTAATCCAATGACACAAATGAACTTATTGGATGCACAAGATTGGTTAAAAACCCTAATTGGACAAGAATAAGCCTAGGGAGGACGAAAATGACCTAAATGTTAATCCAATGACACAACTCAACTTATTGGATGCACAAGATTGGTTAAAAACCCTAATTGGGCCAGAATAAGCCTAGGGAGGACGAAAATGACCTAAATATTAATTCAATGACACAAACAAAGTTATTGGATGCACAAGATTGGTTAAAAACCCTAATTGGATAAGAATAAGCCTAGGGAGGACGAAAATGACCTAATTGATCATCCAATGACACAAACACACCTATTGGAAGCACAAGATTGGTTAAAAACCCTAATTGGACAAGAATATGCCTAGGGAGGACGAAAATGACCTAAATGTTAATCCAATGACACAAATGAACTTATTGGATGCACAAGATTGGTTAAAAACCCTAATTGGACAAGAATAAGCCTAGGGAGGGCGAAAATGACCTAATTGATCATCCAATGACACAAACACACCTATTGGATACACAAGATTGGTTAAAAACCCTAATTGGACAAGAATAAGCCTAGGGAGGACGAAAATGACCTAATTGATCATCCAATGACACAAACACACCTATTGGATGCAAAAGATTGGTTAAAAACCCTAATTGGACAAGAATATGCCTATGGAGGACGAAAATAAACTAAATATTAATTCAATGACACAAACAAAGTTATTGGATGCACAAGATTGGTTAAAAACCCTAATTGGACAAGAATAAGCCTAGGGAGGACGAAAATGACCTAATTGATCATCCAATGACACAAACACACCTATTGGATGCACAAGATTGGTTAAAAATCCTAATTGGACAAGAATATGCCTAGGGAGGACGAAAATAACCTAAATATTAATTCAATGACACAAACAAACTTATTGGATGCACAAGATTGGTTAAAAACCCTAATTGGACAAGAATAAGCCTAGGGAGGACAAAAATGACCTAATTGATTATCCAATGACACAACCACACCTATTGGATGCACAAGATTGGTTAAAAACCATAATTGGACAAGAATATGCCAAGGGAAGACGAAAATGACCTAAATGTTAATCCAATAACACAAATGAACTTATTGGATGCACAAGATTGGTTAAAAACCCTAATTGGACAAGAATATGCCTAGGGAGGACGAAAATGACCTAAATGTTAATCCAATGACACAAATGAACTTATTGGATGCACAAGATTGGTTAAAAACCCTAATTGGACAAGAATAAGCCTAGAGAGGACGAAAATGACCAAATTGATCATCCAATGACACAAACACACCTATTGGATGCACAAGATTGGTTAAAAACCCTAATTGGACAAGAATATGCCTAGGGAGGACGAAAATGACCTAATTGATCATCCAATGACACAAACACACCTATTGGATGCACAAGATTGGTTAAAAACCCTAATTGGACAAGAATATGCCTAGGGAGGACGAAAATCACCTAATTGATCATCCAATGACACAAACACAACTATTGGATGCACAAGATTGGTTAAAAACCCTAATTGGACAAGAATAAGCCTAGGGAGGACGAAAATGACCTAAATGTTAATCCAATGACACAACTCAACTTATTGGATGCACAAGATTGGTTAAAAACCCTAATTGGACAAGAATATGCCTAGGGAGGACGAAAATGACCTAAATGTTAATCCAATGACACAACTAACCTTATTGGATGCACAAGATTGGTTAAAAACCCTAATTGGACAAGAATAAGCCTAGGGAGGACGAAAATGACCTAATTGATCATCCAATGACACAAACACACCAATTGGATGCACAAGATTCGTTAAAAACCCTAATTGGACAAGAATATGCTTACGGAGGACGAAAATGACCTAATTGATCATCCAATGACTCAAACACACCTATTGGATGCACAAGATTGGTTAAAAACCCTAATTGGACAAGAATATGACTAGGGAGGACGAAAATGACCTCATTGATCATCCAATGACTCAAACACACCTATTGGATGCACAAGATTGGTTAAAAACCCTAATTGGACGAGAATAAGCCTAGGGACGACGAAAATGACCTAATTGATAATCCAATGATACAAACACACCTATTAGATGCACAAGATTGGTTAAAAACCCTAATTGGATAAGAATAAGCCTAGGGAGGAAGAAAATGACCTAATTGATCATCCAATGACACAAACACACCTATTGGATGCACAAGATTGGTTAAAAACCCTAATTGGACAAGAATAAGCCTAGGGAGGACGAAAATGACCTAAATGTTAATCCAATGACACAACTCAACTTATTGGATGCACAAGATTGGTTAAAAACCCTAATTGGACAAGAATAAGACTAGGGAGGACGAAAATGACCTAATTGATCATCCAATGACACAAACACACCTATTGGATGCACAAGATTCGTTAAAAACCCTAATTGGACAAGAATATGCCTAGGGAGGACGAAAATGACCTAATTAATCATCCAATGACACAAACACACCTATTGGATGCACAAAATTGGTTAAAAACCCTAATTGGACAAGAATATGCCTAGGGAGGACGAAAATGACCTAAATATTAATTCAATGAAACAAACAAACTTATTGGATGCACAAGATTGGTTAAAAACCCTAATTGGACAAGAATAAGCCTGGGGGGGACGAAAATGACCTAATTGATCATCCAATGACACAAACACACCTATTGGATGCACAAGATTGGTTAACAACCCTAATTGGACAAGAATAAGCCTAGGGAGGACGAAAATGACCTAATTGATCGTCCATTGCCACAAACACACCTATTGGATGCACAAGATTGGTTAAAAACCCTAATTGGACAAGAATATGCCTAGGGAGGACGAAAATGACCTAAATATTAATTCAATGACACAAACAAACTTATTGGATGCACAAGATTGGTTAAAAACCCTAATTGGACAAGAATAAGCCTAGGGAGGACGAAAATGACCTAATTGATCATCCAATGACACAAACACACCTATTGGAATCACAAGATTGGTTAAAAACCCTAATTGGACAAGAATATGCCAAGGGAGGACGAAAATGACTTAAATGTTAATCCAAAGACACAAATGAACTTATTGGATGCACAAGATTGGTTAAGAACCCTAATTGGACAAGAATAAGCCTAGGGAGGACGAAAATGACCTAATTGATTATCCAATGACACAAACACGACTATTGGATGCACAAGATTGGTTAAAAACCCTAATTGGACAAGAATATGCCTAGGGAGGACGAAAATGACCTAAATATTAATTCAATGACACAAACAAACTTATTGGATGCACAAGATTGGTTAAAAACCCTAATTGGACAAGAATAAGCCTAGGGAGGACGAAAATGACCTAATTGATCATCCAATGACACAAACACACCTATTGGATGCACAAGATTGGTTAAAAATCCTAATTGGACAAGAATATCCCTAGGGAGGAAGAAAATGACCTAATTGATCATCCAATGACACAAACACACCTATTGGATGCACAAGATTGGTTAAAAACCCTAATTGGACAAGAATATGCCCAGGGAGGACGAAAATGACCTAATTGACCATCCAATGACACAAATGAACTTATTGGATGTACAAGATTGGTTAAAAACCCTAATTGGACAAGAATAAGCCTAGGGAGGACGAAAATGACCTAATTGATCATCCAATGACACAAACACACCTATTGGATGCACAAGATTGGTTAAAAACCCTAGTTGGACAAGAACATGCCTAGGGAGGACGAAAATGGCCTAATTCATCATCCAATGACACAAACACACCTATAGGATGCACAAGATTGGTTAAAAACCATAATTGGACAAGAATAAGCCTAGGGAGGACAAAAATGACCTAATTGATCATCCAATGACACAAACACACCTATTGGATGCACAAGATTGGTTAAAAACCCTAATTGGACAAGAATATGCCTAGGGAGGACGAAAATGACCTAAATATTAATTCAATGACACAAACAAACTTATTGGATGCACAAGATTGGTTAAAAACCCTAATTGGACAAGAATAAGCCTAGGGAGGACGAAAATGACCTAATTTATAATCCAATGACACAAACACAGCTATTGGATGCACAAGATTGGTTAAAAACCCTAATTGGACAAGAATATGCCTAGGGAGGACGAAAATGACCTAATTGATAATCCAATGACACAAATACACCTATTGGATGCACAACATTGGTTAAAAACCCTAATTGGACAAGAATAAGCCTAGGGAGGACGAAAATGACCTAATTGATCATCCAATGACACAAACACACCTATTGGATGCACAAGATTGGTTAAAAACCCTAATTGGACAAGAATATGCCTAGGGAGGACGAAAATGACCTAAATATTAATTCAATGACACGAACAAACTTATCGGATGCACAAGATTGGTTAAAAACCCTAATTGGACAAGAATAAGCCTAGGGACGACGAAAATGACCTAAATGTTAATCCAATGACACAAATGAACTTATTGGATGCACAAGATTGGTTAAAAACCCTAATTGGACAAGAATAAGCCTAGGGAGGACGAAAATGACCTAAATGTTAATCCAATGACACAACTCAACTTATTGGATGCACAAGATTGGTTAAAAACCCTAATTGGACAAGAATAAGCCTAGGGAGGACGAAAATGACCAAATTGTTCATCCAATGACAAAAACACACCAATTGGATGCACAAGATTCGTTAAAAACCCTAATTGGACAAGAATATGCCTAGGGAGGACGAAAATGACCTAATTGATCATCCAATGACTCAAACACACCTATTGGATGCACAAGATTGGTTAAAAATCCTAATTGGACAAGAATATGTCTAGGGAGGACGAAAATGACCTAATTGATCATCCATTGCCACAAACACACCTAATGGATGCACAAGATTGGTTAAAAACCCTAATTGGACAAGAATATGCCTAGGGAGGACGAAAATGACCTAATTGGTCATCCAATGACACAAACACACCTATTGGATGCACAAGATTGGTTAAAAACCCTAATTGGACAAGAATAAGCCTAGGGAGGACGAAAATAACCTAATTGATCATCCAATGACACAAACACACCTATTGGATGCACAAGATTGGTTAAAAACCCTAATTGGACAAGAACATGCCTAGGGAGGACGAAAATGACCTAAATGTTAATCCAATGACACAAATGAACTTATTGGATGCACAAGATTGGTTAAAAACCCTAATTGGACAAGAATAAGCCTAGGGAGGACGAAAATGACCTAAATGTTAATCCAATGACACAACTCAACTTATTGGATGCACAAGATTGGTTAAAAACCCTAATTAGACAAGAATAAGCCTAGGGAGGACGAAAATGACCTAATTGATCATCCAATGACACAAACACACCTATCGGATGCACAAGATTCGTTAAAAACCCTAATTGGACAAGAATATGCCTAGGGAGGACGAAAATGACCTAATTGATCATCCAATGACACAAACACACCTATTGGATGCACAAGATTGGTTAAAAACCCTAATTGGACAAGAATAAGCCTAAGGGGGACGAAAATGACCTAATTGATCATCCAATGACACAAACACACCTATTGGATGCACAAGATTGGTTAAAAACCCTAATTGGACAAGAATATGCCTAGGGATGACGAAAATGACCTAATTGATCATCCAGTGATACAAATGAACTTATTGGATGCACAAGATTAGTTAAAAACCCTAATTGGACAAGAATAAGCCTAGGGAGGACGAAAATAACCAAATTGATCATCCAATGACACAAACACACCTATTGGATGCATAAAGATTGGTTAAAAACCCTAATTGGACTAGAATATGCCTAAGGAGGACGAAAATGACCTAAATGTTAATCCAATGACACAAATGAACTTATTGGATGCACAAGATTGGTTAAAAACCCTAATTGGGCAAGAATAAGCCTAGGGAGGACGAAAATGACCTAAATGTTAATCCAATGACACAACTCAACTTATTGGATGCACAAGATTGGTTAAAAACCATAATTGGGCAAGAATAAGCCTAGGGAGGACGAAAATGACCTAATTGATCATCCAATGACACAAACACACCTATTGGATGCACAAGATTGGTTAAAAACCCTAACTGGACAAGAATATGCCTAGGGAGGACGAAAATGACCTAATTGATCATCCAATGACACAAACACACCTATTGGATGCACAAGATTGGTTAAAAACCCTAATTTGACAAGAATATGCCTAGGGAGGACGAATATGACCTAAATGTTAGTCCAATAACTCAAATGAACTTATTGGATGCACAAGATTGGTTAAAAACCCTAATTGGATAAGAATAAGCCTTGGGAGAACGTAAATGACCTAAATGTTAATCCAATGACACAACTCAACTTATTGGATGCACAAGATTGGTTAAAAACCCTAATTGGACAAGAATAAGCCTAGGGAGGACGAAAATGACCTAATTGATCATCCAATGACACAAACACACCTATTGGATGCACAAGATTGGTTAAAAACCCTAGTTGGACAAGAATATGCCTAGGGAGGACGAAAATGACCTAATTGATCATCCAATGACACAAATGAACTTATTGGATGCACAAGATTGGTTAAAAACCCTAATTGGACAAGAATAAGCCTAGGGAGGACGAAAACGACCTAATTGATCATCCAATGACACAAACACACCTATTGGATGCACAAGATTGGTTAAAACCCTAATTGGACAAGAATATGCCTAGGGAGGACGAAAATGACCTAAATGTTAATCCAATGACACAAATGAACTTATTGGATGCACAAGATTGGTTAAAAACCCTAATTGGACAAGAATAAGCCTAGGGAGGACGAAAATGACCTAATTGATCATCCAATGACACAAACACACCTATTGGATGCACAAGATTGGTTAAAAACCCTAGATGGACAAGAATATGCCTAGGGAGGACGAAAATGACCTAAATATTAATTCAATGACACAAACAAAGTTATTGGATGCACAAGATTGGTTAAAAACCCTAATTGGACAAGAATAAGCCTAGGGAGGACGAAAATGACCTAATTGATCATCAATTGACACAAACACACCTATTGGATGCAAAAGATTGGTTAAAAACCCTAATTGGACAAGAATAAGCCTAGGGAGGACGAAAATGACCTAATTGATCATCCAATGACACAAACACACCTATTGGATGCACAAGATTGGTTAAAAACCCTAATTGGACAAGAATAAGCCTAGGGAGGACGAAAATGACCTAATTGATCATCCAATGACACAAACACACCTATTGGATGCACAAGATTGGTTTAAAACCCTAATTGGACAAGAATAAGCCTAGGGAGGACGAAAATGACCTAAATATTAATTCAATGACACAAACAAAGTTATTGGATGCACAAGATTGGTTAAAAACCCTAATTGGACAAGAATAAGCCTAGGGAGGACGAAAATGACCTAATTGATCATCCAATGACACAAACACACCTATTGGATGCACAAGAATGGTTAAAAACCCTAATTGGACAAGAATAAGCCTAGGGAGGACGAAAATGACCTAATTGATCATCCACTGACACAAATGAACTTATTGGATGCACAAGATTAGTTAAAAACACTAATTGGACAAGAATAAGCCTAGGGAGGACGAAAATAACCTAATTGATCATCCAATGACACAAACACACCTATTGGATGCACAAGATTGGTCTAAAACTCTAATTGGACAAGAATATGCCTAGGTAGGACGAAAATGACCTAAATGTTAATCCAATGACACAAATGAACTTATTGGATGCACAAGATTGGTTAAAAACCCTAATTGGACAAGAATAAGCCTAGGGAGGACGAAAATGACCTAAATGTTAATCCAATGACACAACTCAACTTATTGGATGCACAAGATTGGTTAAAAACCCTAATTGGGCAAGAATAAGCCTAGGGAGGACGAAAATGATCTAATTGATCATCCAATGACACAAACACACCGATTGGATGCACAAGATTGGTTAAAAACCCTAATTGGACAACAATAAGCCTAGGGAGGACGAAAATGACCTAAATCTTAATCCAATGACACAAATGAACTTATTGGATGCACAAGATTGGTTAAAAACCCTAATTGGACAAGAATAAGCCTATGGTGGACGCAAATGACCTAATTGATAACCAATGACACAAACACACCTATTGGATGCACAAGATTGGTTAAAAACCCTAATTGGACAAGAATATGCCTAGGGAGGACGAAAATGACATAATTGATCATCCAATGACACAAACAAACCTATTGGATGCACAAGATTGGTTAAAAACCCTAATTGGACAAGAATAAGCATAGGGAGGACGAAAATGACATAATTGATCATCCAATGACACAAACACACCTATTGGATGCACAAGATTGGTTAAAAACCCTAATTGGACAAGAATATGCCTAGGGAGGACGAAAATGACCTAAATATTAATTCAATGATACAAACAAACTTATTGGATGCACAAGATTGGTTAAAAACCCTAATTGGACAAGAATAAGCCTAGGGAGGACGGAAATGACCTAATTGATCTTCCAATGACAAAAACACACCTATTGGATGCACAAGATTGGTTAAAAACCCTAATTGGACAAGAATATGCCTAGGGAGGACGAAAATGACCTAAATATTAATTCAATGACACAAACAAACTTATTGGATGCACAAGATTGGTTAAAAACCCTAATTGGACAAGAATAAGCCTAGGGAGAACGAAAAAGACCTAATTGATCATCCAATGACACAAACACACCTATTGGATGCACAAGATTGGTTAAAAACCCTAATTGGACAAGAATATGCCTAGGGAGGACGAAAATGACCTAAATGTTAATCCAATGACACAAATGAACTTATTGGATGCACAAGATTGGTTAAAAACCCTAATTGGACAAGAATAAGGCTAGGGAAGACGAAAATGACCTAATTGATCATCCAATGACACAAACACACCTATTGGATGCACAAGATTGGTTAAAAACCCTAATTGGACAAGAATATGCATAGGGAGGACGAAAATGACCTAAATATTAATTCAATGACACAAACAAACTTATTGGATGCACCAGATTGGTTAAAAACCCTAATTGGACAAGAATAAGCAGAGGGAGGACGAAAATGACCTAATTGATCATCCAATTACACAAACACACCTATTGGATGCACAAGATTGGTTAAAAACCCTAATTGGACAAGAATATGCCTAGGGAGGACGAAAATGACCTAAATATTAATTCAATGACACAAACAAACTTATTGGATGCACAAGATTGGTTAAAAACCCTAATTGGACAAGAATAAGCCTAGGGAGGACGAAAATGACCTAATTGATTATCCAATGACACAAACATACCTATTGGATGCACAAGATTGGTTAAAAACCCTAATTCGACAAGAATATGCCTAGGGAGGACGAAAATGACCTAATTGATCATCCAATGACACAAACACACCTATTGGATGCACAAGATTGGTTAAAAACCCTAATTGGACAAGAATATGCCTAGGGAGGACGAAAATGACCTAATTGATCATCCAATGACACAAACACACCTATTGGATGCACAAGATTGGTTAAAAACCCTAATTGGACAAGAATATGCCAGAATATGCCTAGGGAGGACGTAAATGACCTAATTGATCATCCAATGACACAAATGAACTTATTGGATGCACAACTTTGGTTAAAAACCCTAATTGGACAAGAATATGCCTAGGGAGGACGAAAATGACCTAAATGTTAATCCACTGAAACAAACACACCTATTGGATACACACAATTGGTTAAAAACCCTAATTGGACAAGAATATGCCTAGGGAGGACGAAAATGACCTAAATGTTAATCCAATGAAACAAACACACCTATTGGATACACACAATTGGTTAAAAACCCTAATTGGACAAGAATATGCCTAGGGAGGACGAAAATGACCTAAATGTTAATGCAATGACACAAATGAACTTATTGGATGCACAAGATTGGTTAAAAACCCTAATTGGACAAGAATAAGCCTAGGGAGGACGAAAATGACCTAATTGATCATCCAATGACACAAACACACCTATTGGATGGACAAGATTGGTTAAAAATCCTAATTGGACAAGAATATGCCTAGGGAGGACGAAAATAACCTAAATATTAATTCAATGATAAAAACAAACTTATTGGATGCACAAGATTGGTTAAAAACCATAATTGGACAAGAATAAGCCTAGGGAGGACAAAAATTACCTAATTGATCATCCAATGACACAAACACACCTATTGGATGCACAAGATTGGTTAAAAACCCTAATTGGACAAGAATATGCCTAGGGAGGACGAAAATGACCTAAATATTAATTCAAGGACACAAACAAAGTTATTGGATGCACAAGATTGGTTAAAAACCCTAATTGGACAAGAATAACCCTAGGGAGGACGAAAATGACGTAAATGTTAATCCAATTACACAACTCAACTTATTGGATGCACAAGATTGGTTAAAAACCCTAATTGGACAAGAATAAGCCTAGGGAGGACGAAAATGACCTAATTGATCATCCAATGACACAAACACACCTATTGGATGCACAAGATTGGTTAAAAACCCTAATTGGACAAGAATATGCCTAGGGAGGACGAAAATGACCTAATTGATCATCCAATGGCACAAACACACCTATTGGATGCACAAGATTGGTTAAAAACCCTAATTTGAAAAGAATAAGCCTAGGGAGGACGAAAATGACCTAATTGATCATCCATTGCCACAAACACACCTATTGGATGCACAAGATTGGTTAAAAACCCTAATTGGACAAGAATATGCCTAGGGAGGACGAAAATGACGTAAATGTTAATCCAATAACACAAATGAACTTATTGGATGCACAAGATTGGTTAAAAACCCTAATTGGATAAGAATAAGCCTAGGAAGGATGGAAATGACCTAAATGTTAATCCAATGCCACAACTCAACTTATTGGATGCACAAGATTGGTTAAAAACCCTAATTGGACAAGAATAAGCCTAGGGAGGACGAAAATGACCTAATTGATCATCCAATGACACAAACACACCTATTGGATGCACAAGATTGGTTAAAAACCCTAATTGGACAAGAATAAGCCTAGGGAGGACGAAAATGACCTAATTGATCATCCAATGACACAAACACACCTATTGAATGCACAAGATTGGTTAAAAACCCTAGTTATACAAGAATATGCCTAGGGAGGACGAAAATGACCTAATTGATCATCCAATGACACAAATGAACTTATTGGATGCACAAGATTGGTTAAAAACCCTAATTGGACAAGAATAAGCCTAGGGAGGACGAAAATGACCTAATTGATCATCCAATGACACAAACACACCTATTGGATGCACAAGATTGGTTAAAAATCCTAATTGGACAAGAATATGCCTTGGGAGGAGGAAAATGACCTAAATATTAATTCAATGACATAAACAAAGTTATTGGATGCACAAGATTGGTTAAAAACCCTAATTGGACAAGAATAAGCCTTGGGAGGACGAAAATGACCTAATTGATCATCCAAAGACACAAACACACCTATTGGATGCACAAGACTGGTTAAAAACCCTAATTGGACAAGAATATGCGTAGGAAGGACGAAAATGACCTAATTGATCATCCAATGACACAAATGAACTTATTGGATGCACAAGATTGGTTAAAAACCCTAATTGGACAAGAATAAGCCTAGGGAGGACGAAAATGACCTAATTGATCATCCAATGACACAAACACACCTATTGGATGCACAAGATTGGTTAAAAACCCTAATTGGACAAGAATAAGCCTAGTGAGGACGAAAATGACCTAAATATTAATTCAATGACACAAACACACCTATTCGAAGCACAAGAATATGCCTCGGGAGGACGAAAATGACCTAAATGTTAATCCAATGACACAAATGAACTTATTGGATGCACAAGATTGGTTAAAAACCCTAATTGGACAAGAATAAGCCTAGGTAGGACGAAAATTACCTAATTGATCATCCAATGACACAAACACACCTATTGGATGCACAAGATTGGTTAAAAACCCTAATTGGACAAGAATATGCCTAGGGAGGACGAAAATGACCTAATTGATCATCCAATGACACAAACACACCTATTGGATGCATAAGATCGGTTAAAAACCCTAATTGGACAAGAATATGCCTAGGCAGGACGAAAATGACCTAAATGTTAATCCAATGACACAAATGAACTTATTGGATGCACAAGATTGGTTAAAAACCCTAATTGGACAAGAATAAGCCTAGGGAGGACGAAAATGACCTAATTGATCATCCAATGACACAAACACACCTATTGGATGCACAAGATTGGTTAAAAACCCTAACTGGACAAAAATATGTCTACGGAGGACGAAAATGACCTAATTGATTATCCATGACACAAACACACCTATTGGATGCACAAGATTGGTTAAAAAACCTAATTGGACAAGAATATGCCTAGGGAGGACGAAAATGACCTAAATGTTAATCCAATGACACAAATGAACTTATTGGATGCACAAGATTGGTTAAAAACCCTAATTGGACAAGAATAAGCCTAGGGAGGATGTAAATGACCTAATTGATCATCCAATGACACAAACACACCTATTGGATGCACAAGATTGGTTAAAAACCCTAATTGGACAAGAATATGCCTAGGGAGGACGAAAATAACCTAATTGATCATCCAATGACACAAACACACCTATTGGATGCACAAGATTAGTTAAAAACCCTAATTGGACAAGAATAAGCCTAGGGAGGACGAAAATGACCTAATTGATCTTCCAATGACACAAACACACCTATTGGATGCACAAGATTGGTTAACAACCCTAATTGGACAAGAATAAGCCTAGGGAGGACGAAAATGACCTAATTGATCATCCATTGCCACAAACACACCTATTGGATGCACAAGATTGGTTAAAAACCCTAATTGGACAAGAATATGCCTAGGGAGGACGAAAATGACCTAAATGATAATTCAATGACACAAACAAACTTATTGGATGCACAAGATTGGTTAAAAACCCTAATTGGACAAGAATAAGCCTAGGGAGGAAGAAAATGACCTAATTGATTATCCAACGACACAAACACACCTATTGGAAGCACAAGATTGGTTAAAAACCCTAATTGGACAAGAATATGCCTAGGGAGGACGAAAATGACCTAAATGTTAATCCAATGACACAAATGAACTTATTGGATGCACAAGATTGGTTAAAAACCCTAATTGGACAAGAATAAGCCTAGGGAGGACGAAAAATGACCTAATTGATCATCCAATGCCACAAACACACCTATTGGATAAACAAGATTGGTTAAAAACCCTAATTGGACAAGAATATGCCTAGGGAGGACGAAAATGACCAAAATATTAATTCAATGACACAAACAAAGTTATTGGATGCACAAGATTGGTTAAAAACCCTAATTGGACAAGAACATGCCTAGGGAGGACGAAAATGACCTAATTGATCATCCAATGACACAAACACACCTATTGGATGCACAAGATTGGTTAAAAACCCTAATTGGACAAGAATATGCCTAGGGAGGACGAAAATGACCTAAATATTAATTCAATGAAACAAACAAACTTATTGGATGCACAAGATTGGTTAAAAACCCTAATTGGACAAGAATATGCCTAGGGAGGACGAAAATGACCTAAATGTTAATCCAATGACACAAACACACCTATTGGATGCACAAGATTGGTTAAAAACCCTAATTGGACAAGAATAAGCCTAGGGAGGACGAAAATGACCTAATTGATCATCCATTTCCACAACCACACCTATTGGATGCACAAGATTGGTTAAAAACCTTAATTGGACAAGAATATGCCAAGGGAGGACGAAAATGACCTAAATGTTAATCCAATAACACAAATGAACTTATTGGATGCACAAGATTGGTTAAAAACCCTAATTGGACAAGAATATGCCTAGGGAGGACGAAAATGACCTAAATGTTAATCCAATGACACAAATGAACTTATTGGATGCACAAGATTGGTTAAAAACCCTAATTGGATAAGAATAAGCCTAGGGAGGTTGGAAATGACCTAAATGTTAATCCAATGACACAACTCAACTTATTGGATGCACAAGATTGGTTAAAAACCCTAATTGGACAAGAATATGCCTAGGGAGGACGAAAATGACCTAAATGTTAATCCAATGACACAAATGAACTTATTGGATGCACAAGATTGGTTAAAAACCCTAATTGGACAAGAATAAGCCTAGGGAGGACGAAAATAACCTAATTGATCATCCAATGACACAAACACACCTATTGGATGCACAAGATTGGTTAAAAACCCTAATTGGACAAGAATAAGCCTAGGGAGGACAAAAATGACCTAATTGATCATCCAATGACACAACCACACCTATTGGATGCACAAGATTGGTTAAAAACCCTAATTGGACAAGAATATGCCAAGGGAGGACGAAAATGACCTAAATGTTAATCCAATAACACAAATGAACTTATTGGATGCACAAGATTGGTTAAAAACCCTAATTGGACAAGAATATGCCTAGGGAGGACGAAAATGACCTAAATGTTAATCCAATGACACAAATGAACTTATTGGATGCACAAGATTGGTTAAAAACCCTAATTGGACAAGAATAATCCTAGGGAGGACGAAAATAACCTAATTGATCATGCAATGACTCAAACACACCTATTGGATGCACAAGATTGGTTAAAAACCCTAATTGGACAAGAATATGCCTTGGGAGGACGAAAATGACCTAAATATTAATTCAAGGACACAAACAAAGTTATTGGATGCACAAGATTGGTTAAAAACCCTAATTGGACAAGAATAAGCCTAGGGAGGACGAAAATGACCTAAATGTTAATCCAATGACACAACTCAACTTATTGGATGCACAAGATTGGTTAAAAAACCTAATTGGACAAGAATAAGCCAAGGGAGGACGAAAATGACCTAAATGTTAATCCAATGACACAACTCAATTTATTGGATGCACAAGATTGGTTAAAAACCCTAATTGGACAACAATAAGCCTAGGGAGGACGAAAATGACCTAATTTATCATCCAATGAAACAAACACACCTATTGAATGCACAAGATTCTTTAAAAACCCTAATTGGACAAGAATATGCCTAGGGAGGACGAAAATGACCTAATTAATCATCCAATGACACAAACACACCTATTGGATGCACAAGATTGGTTAAAAACCCTAATTGGACAAGAATATGCCTAGGGAGGACGAAAATGACCTAAATATTAATTCAATGACACAAACAAACTTATTGGATGCACAAGATTGGTTAAAAACCCTAATTGGACAAGAATAAGCCTAGGGAGGACAAAAATTACCTAATTGATCATCCAATGACACAACCACACCTATTGGATGCACAAGATTGGTTAAAAACCCTAATTGGACAAGAATATGCCAAGGGAGGACGAAAATGACCTAAATGTTAATCCAATAACACAAATGAACTTATTGGATGCACAAGATTGGTTAAAAACCCTAATTGGACAAGAATATGCCTAGGGAGGACGAAAATGACCTAAATGTTAATCCAATGACACAAATGAACTTATTGGATGCACAAGATTGGTTAAAAACCCTAATTGGACAAGAATAATCCTAGGGAGGACGAAAATAACCTAATTGATCATGCAATGACTCAAACACACCTATTGGATGCACAAGATTGGTTAAAAACCCTAATTGGACAAGAATATGCCTTGGGAGGACGAAAATGACCTAAATATTAATTCAAGGACACAAACAAAGTTATTGGATGCACAAGATTGGTTAAAAACCCTAATTGGACAAGAATAAGCCTAGGGAGGACGAAAATGACCTAAATGTTAATCCAATGACACAACTCAACTTATTGGATGCACAAGATTAGTTAAAAACCCTAATTGGACAAGAATAAGCCTAGGGAGGACGAAAATGACCTAATTGATCATCCAATGACACAAATACACCTATTGGATGCACAAGATTGGTTAAAAACCCTAATTGGACAAGAATAAGCCTAGGGATGACAAAAATGACCTAAATGTTAATCCAATGACACAACTCAACTTATTGGATGCACAAGATTGGTTAAAAACCCTAATTGGACAAGAATAAGCCTAGGGAGGACGAAAATGACCTAATTGATCATCCAATGACACAAACACACCTATTGGATGCACAAGATTGGTTAAAAACCCTAATTGGACAAGAATATGCCTAGGGAGGAAGAAAATAACCTAAATATTAATTTAATGACACAAACAAACTAATCGGATGCACAAGATTGGTTAAAAACCCTAATTGGACAAGAATAAGCCTAGGGAGGACGAAAATGACCTAATTGATCATCCAATGACACAAACACACCTATTGGATGCACAAGATTGGTTAAAAACCCTAATTGGACAAGAATATGCATAGGGAGGACGAAAATAACCTAAATATTAATTGAATGACACAAACAAACTTATTGGATGCACAAGACTGGTTAAAAACCCTAATTGGACAAAAATAAGCCTAGGGAGGACAAAAATGACCTAATTGATCATCCAATGACACAACCACACCTATTGGATGCACAAGATTGGTTAAAAACCCTAATTAAGCAAGAATATGCCAAGGGAGGACGAAAATGACCTAAATGTTAATCCAATAACACAAATGAACTTATTAGATGCACAAGATTGGTTAAAAACCCTAATTGGACAAGAATATGTCTAGGGAGGACGAAAATGACCTAAATGTTAATCCAATGACACAACTCAACTTATTGGATGCACAAGATTGGTTAAAAACCCTAATTGGACAAGAATAAGCCTAGGGAGGACGAAAATGACCTAATTGATCATCCAATGACACAAACACACCTATTGGATGCACAAGATTGGTTAAAAACCCTAATTGGACAAGAATATGCCAGAATATGCCTAGGGAGGACGTAATTGACCTAATTGATCATCCAATGACACAAATGAACTTATTGGATGCACAACTTTGGTTAAAAACCCTAATTGGAAAAGAATATGCCTAGGGAGGACGAAAATGACCTAAATGTTAATCCAATGAAACAAACACACCTATTGGATACACACGATTGGTTAAAAACCCTAATTGGACAAGAATATGCCTAGGGAGGACGAAAATGACCTAAATGTTAATGCAATGACACAAATAAACTTATTGGATGCACAAGATTGGTTAAAAACCCTAATTGGACAAGAATAAGCCTAGGGAGGACGAAAATGACCTAATTGATCATCCAATGACACAAACACACCTATTGGATGCACAAGATTGGTTAAAAACCCTAATTGGACAAGAATATGCCTAGGGAGGATGAAAATAACCTAAATATTAATTCAATGACACAAACAAACTTATTGGATGCACAAGATTGGTTAAAAACCCTAATTGGACAAGAATAAGCCTAGGGAGGACAAAAATGACCTAATCGATCATCCAATGACACAATCACACCTATTGGATGCACAAGATTGGTTAAAAACCCTAATTAGACAAGAATATGCCAAGGGAGGACGAAAATGACCTAAATGTTAATCCAATAACACAAATGAACTTATTGGATGCACAAGATTGGTTAAAAACCCTAATTGGACAAGAATATGCCTAGGGAGGACGAAAATGACCTAAATGTTAATCCAATGACACAAATGAACTTATTGGATGCACAAGATTGGTTAAAAACCCTAATTGGATAAGAATAAGCCTAGGGAGGACGAAAATAACCTAATTGATCATCCAATGACACAAACACACCTATTGGATGCACTAGATTGGTTAAAAACCCTAATTGGACAAGAATATGCCTAGGGAGGACGAAAATGACCTAAATATTAATTCAAGGACACAAACAAAGTTATTGGATGCACAAGATTGGTTAAAAACCCTAATTGGACAAGAATAAGCCTAGGGAGGACCAAAACGACCTAATTGATCATCCAATGACACAAACACACCTATTGGATGCACAAGATTGGTTAAAAACCCTAATTGGACAAGAATATGCCTAGGGAGGACGAAAATAACCTAAATATTAATTCAATGACACAAACAAATTTATTGGATGCACAAGATTGGTTAAAAACCCTAATTGGACAAGAATAAGCCTAGGGAGGACGAAAATGACCTAATTGATCATCCAATGACACAAATGAACTTATTGGATGCACAAGATTGGTTAAAAACCCTAATTGGACAAGAATATGCCTAGGAGGACGAAAATGACCTAAATATTAATTCAATGACACAAACAAATTTATTGGATGCACAAGATTGGTTAAAAACCCTAATTGGACAAGAATAAGCCTAGGGAGGACGAAAATGACCTAATTGATCATCCAATGACACAAACACACCTATTGGATGCACAAGATTGGTTAAAAACCCTAATTGGACAAGAATAAGCCTAGGGAGGATCAAAGTGACCTAATTGATCATCCAATGACACAAAGACACCTATTGGATGCACAAGATTGGTTAAAAACCCTAATTGGACAAGAATATGCCTAGGGAGGACGAAAATGACCTAAATGTTAATCCAATGACACAAATGAACTTATTGGATGCACAAGATTGGTTAAAAACCCTAATTGGACAAGAATAAGCCTAGGGAGGACGAAAATAACTTAATTGACCATCCAATGACACAAACACACCTATTGGATGCACAAGATTGGTTAAAAACCCTAATTGGACAAGAATAAGCCTAGGGAGGACGAAAATGACCTAATTGATCATCCAATGACACAAACACACATATTGGATGCACAAGATTGGTTAAAAACCCTAATTGGACAAGAATAAGCCTAGGGAGGACGAAAAAGACCTAATTGATCATCCAATGACACAAACACACCTATTGGATGCACAAGATTGGTTAAAAACCCTAATTGGACAAGAATATGCATAAGGGTGGACGAACATGACCTAAATATTAATTCAATGACACAAACAAACTTATTGGATGCACAAGATTGGTTAAAAACCCTAATTGGACAAGAATAAGCCTAGGGAGGACGAAAATGACCTAATTGATCATCCAATGACACAACCACACCTATTGGATGCACAAGATTGGTTAAAAACCCTAATTGGACAAGAATATGCGAAGGGAGGACGAAAATGACCTAAAGGTTAATCCAATAACACAAATGAACTTATTGGATGCACAAGATTGGTTAAAATCCCTAATTGGACAAGAATATGCCTAGGGAGGACGAAAATGACCTAAATGTTAATCCAATGACACAAATGAACTTATTGGATGCACAAGATTGGTTAAAAACCCTAATTGGACAAGAATAAGCCAAGGGAGGACGAAAATGACCTAAATGCTAATCCAATGACACAACTCAACTTATTGGATGCACAAGATTGGTTAAAAACCCTAATTGGGCAAGAATAAGCCTAGGGAGGACGAAAATGACCTAATTGATCATCCAATGACACAAACACACCTATTCGATGCACAAGATTGGTGAAAAACCCTAATTGGACAAGAATAAGCCTAGGGAGGACGAAAATGACCTAATTGATCATCCATTGCCACAAACACACCTATTGGATGCACAAGATTGGTTAAAAACCCTAATTGGACAAGAATATGCCTAGGGAGGACGAAAATGACCTAAATGATAATTCAATGACACAAACAAACTTATTGGATGCACAAGATTGGTTAAAAACCCTAATTGGACAAGAATAAGCCTAGGGAGGAAGAAAATGACCTAATTGATTATCCAACGACACAAACACACCTATTGGAAGCACAAGATTGGTTAAAAACCCTAATTGGACAAGAATATGCCTAGGGAGGACGAAAATGACCTAAATGTTAATCCAATGACACAAATGAACTTATTGGATGCACAAGATTGGTTAAAAACCCTAATTGGACAAGAATAAGCCTAGGGAGGACGAAAAATGACCTAATTGATCATCCAATGCCACAAACACACCTATTGGATAAACAAGATTGGTTAAAAACCCTAATTGGACAAGAATATGCCTAGGGAGGACGAAAATGACCAAAATATTAATTCAATGACACAAACAAAGTTATTGGATGCACAAGATTGGTTAAAAACCCTAATTGGACAAGAACATGCCTAGGGAGGACGAAAATGACCTAATTGATCATCCAATGACACAAACACACCTATTGGATGCACAAGATTGGTTAAAAACCCTAATTGGACAAGAATATGCCTAGGGAGGACGAAAATGACCTAAATATTAATTCAATGAAACAAACAAACTTATTGGATGCACAAGATTGGTTAAAAACCCTAATTGGACAAGAATATGCCTAGGGAGGACGAAAATGACCTAAATGTTAATCCAATGACACAAACACACCTATTGGATGCACAAGATTGGTTAAAAACCCTAATTGGACAAGAATAAGCCTAGGGAGGACGAAAATGACCTAATTGATCATCCATTTCCACAACCACACCTATTGGATGCACAAGATTGGTTAAAAACCTTAATTGGACAAGAATATGCCAAGGGAGGACGAAAATGACCTAAATGTTAATCCAATAACACAAATGAACTTATTGGATGCACAAGATTGGTTAAAAACCCTAATTGGACAAGAATATGCCTAGGGAGGACGAAAATGACCTAAATGTTAATCCAATGACACAAATGAACTTATTGGATGCACAAGATTGGTTAAAAACCCTAATAGGACAAGAATAAGCCTAGGGAGGACTGAAATGACCTAATTGATCATCCAATGACACAAACACACCTATTGGATGCACAAGATTGGTTAAAAACCCTAATTGGACAAGAATAAGCCTAGGGAGGACGAAAATGACCTAATTGATCATCCAATGACACAAACACACCTATTGGATGCACAAGATTGGATAAAAACTATAATTGGACAAGAATAAGCCTAGGGAGGACGAAAATGACATAATTGATCATCCAATGACACAAACACACCTATTGGATGCACAAGATTGGTTAAAAACCCTAATTGGACAAGAATATGCCTAGGGAGGACGAAAATGACCTAAATATTAATTCAATGACACAATCAAAGTTATTGGATGCACAAGATTGGTTAAAAACCTTAATTGGACAAGAATAAGCCTAGGGAGGAAGAAAATGACCTAATTGATCATCCAATGACACAAACACACCTATTGGATGCACAAGATTGGTTAAAAACCCTAATTGGACAAGAATAAGCCTAGGGAGGACGAAAATGACCTAATTGATCATCCAATGACACAAACACACCTATTGGATGCACAAGATTGGTTAAAAACCCTAATTGGACAAGAATAAGCCTAGGGAGGACGAAAATGACCTAATTGATCATCCAATGACACAAACACACCTATTGGATGCACAAGATTGGTTTAAAACCCTAGTTGGACAAGAATATGCCTAGTAAGGACGAAAATGACCTAATTGATCATCCAATGACACAAATGAACTTATTGGATGCACAAGATTGGTTAAAAACCCTAATTGGACAAGAATAAGCCTAGGGAGGACGAAAATGACCTAATTGATCATCCAATGACACAAACACACCTATTGGATGCACAAGATTGGTTAAAAACCCTAATTGGACAAGAATAAGCCTAGGGAGGACGAAAATGACCTAATTGATCATCCAATGACACAAACACACCTATTGGATGCACAAGATTTGTTTAAAACCCTAGTTGGACAAGATTATGCCTAGGAAGGACGAAAATGACCTAATTGATCATCCAATGACACAAATGAACTTATTGGATGCACAAGATTGGTTAAAAACCCTAATTGGACAAGAATAAGCCTAGGGAGGACGAAAATGACCTAATTGATCATCCAATGACACAAACACACCTATTGGATGCACAAGATTGGTTAAAAACCCTAATTGGACAAGAATAAGCCTAGGGAGGACGAAAATGACCTAATTGATCATCCAATGACACAAACACACCTATTGGATGCACAAGATTGGTTAAAAATCCTAATTGGACAAGAATATGCCTAGGGAGGACGAAAATAACCTAAATATTAATTCAATGACACAAACAAACTTATTGGATGCGCAAGATTGGTTAAAAACCCTAATTGGACAAGAATAAGCCTAGGGAGGACAAAAATGACCTAATTGATTATCCAATGACACAACCACACCTATTGGATGCACAAGATTGGTTAAAAACCCTAATTGGACAAGAATATGCCAAGGGAGGACGAAAATGACCTAAATGTTAATCCAATAACACAAATGAACTTTTTGATGCACAAGATTGGTTAAAAACCCTAAATGGACAAGAACATGCCTAGGGAGGACGAAAATGACCTAAATGTTAATCCAATGACACAAATGAACTTATTGGATGCACAAGATTGGTTAAAAACCCTAATTGGACAAGAATAAGCCTAGGGAGGACGAAAATGACCTAAATGTTAATCCAATGACACAACTCAACTTATTGGATGCACAAGATTGGTTAAAAACCCTAATTAGACAAGAATAAGCCTAGGGAGGACGAAAATGACCTAATTGATCATCCAATGACACAGACACACCTATCGGATGCACAAGATTCGTTAAAAACCCTAATTGGACAAGAATATGCCTAGAGAGGACGAAAATGACCTAATTAATCATCCAATGACACAAACACACCTATTGGATGCACAAAATTGGTTAAAAACCCTAATTGGACAAGAATATGCCTAGGGAGGACGAAAATGACCTAAATATTAATTCAATGAAACAAACAAACTTATTGGATGCACAAGATTGGTTAAAAACCCTAATTGGACAAGAATAAGCCTAGGGAGGACGAAAATGACCTAATTGATCATCCAATGACACAAACACACCTATTGGATGCACAAGATTGGTTAAAAACCCTAATTGGACAAGAATAAGCCTAGGGAGGACGAAAATTACCTAATTGATCATTCAATGACACAAACAAACTTATTGGATGCACAAGATTGGTTAAAAACCCTAATTGGACAAGAATAAGCCTAGGGAGGACAAAAATGACCTAAATGTTAATCCAATGACACAACTCAACTTATTGGATGCACAAGATTGGTTAAAAACCCTAATTGGACAAGAATAAGCCTATGGAGGACGAAAATGACCTAATTGATCATCCAATGACACAAACACACCTATTGGATGCACAAGATTGGTTTAAAACCCTAATTGGACAAGAATAGGCCTAGGGATGACGAAAATGACCTAAATGTTAATCCAATGACACAACTCAACTTATTGGATGCACAAAATTGGTTAAAAACCCTAATTGGACAAGAATAAGCCTAGGGAGGACGAAAATGACCTAATTGATCATCCAATGACACAAACACACCTATTGGATGCACAAGATTGGTTAAAAACCCTAATTGGACAAGAATATGCCTAGGGAGGACGAAAATAACCTAAATATTAATTCAATGACACAAACAAACTTATTGGATGCACAAGATTGGTTAAAAACCCTAATTGGACAAGAATAAGCCTAGGGAGGACAAAAATGACCTAATTGATAATCCAATGACACAACCACACCTATTGGATGCACAAGATTGGTTAAAAACCCTAATTGGACAAGAATATGCCAAGGGAGGACGAAAATGACCTAAATGTTAATCCAATAACACAAATGAACTTATTGGATGCACAAGATTGGTTAAAAACCCTAATTGGACAAGAACATGCCTAGGGAGGACGAAAATGACCTAAATGTTAATCCAATGACACAAATGAACTTATTGGATGCACAAGATTGGTTAAAAACCCTAATTGGACAAGAATAAGCCTAGGGAGGACGAAAATGACCTAAATGTTAATCCAATGACACAACTCAACTTATTGGATGCACAAGATTGGTTAAAAACCCTAATTAGACAAGAATAAGCCTAGGGAGGACGAAAATGACCTAATTGATCATCCAATGACACAGACACAACTATCGGATGCACAAGATTCGTTAAAAACCCTAATTCGACAAGAATATGCCTAGGGAGGACGAAAATGACCTAATTAATCATCCAATGACACAAACACACCTATTGGATGCACAAAATTGGTTAAAAACCCTAATTGGACAAGAATATGCCTAGGGAGGACGAAAATGACCGAAATATTAATTCAATGAAACAAACAAACTTATTGGATGCACAAGATTGGTTAAAAACCCTAATTGGACAAGAATAAGCCTAGGGAGGACGAAAATGACCTAATTGATCATCCAATGACACAAACACACCTATTGGATGCACAAGATTGGTTAAAAACCCTAATTGGACAAGAATAAGCCTAGGGAGGACGAAAATGACCTAATTGATCATCCAATGACACAAACACACCTATTGGATGCACAAGATTGGTTAAAAACCCTAATTGGAGAAGAATAAGCCTAGGGAGGACGAAAATGACCTAATTGATCATCGATTGCCACAAACACACCTATTGGACGCACAAGATTGGTTAAAAACCCTAATTGGACAAGAATATGCCTAGGGAGGACGAAAATGACCTAAATGTAAATTCAATGACACAAATGAACTTATTGGATGCACAAGATTGGTTAAAAACCCTAATTGGACAAGAATAAGCCTAGGGAGGACGAAAATGACCTAAATGTTAATCCAATGACACAACTCAACTTATTGGATGCACAAGATTGGTTAAAAACCCTAATTGGACAAGAATAAGCCTAGGGAGGACGAAAATGACCTAATTGATCATCCAATGACACAAACACACCTATTTAATGCACAAGATTGGTTAAAAACCCTAATTGGACAATAATATGCCTAGGGACGACGAAAATATGCTAATTGATCATCAAATGACACAACTCAACTTATTGGATGCACAAGATTGGTTAAAAACCCTAATTGGGCAAGAATATGCCTAGGGAGGACGAAAATGACCTAATTGATCATCCAATGACACAAACACACCTATAGGATGCACAAGATTGGTTAAAAACCCTAATTGGACAACAATAAGCCTAGGGAGGACGAAAATGACCTAATTGATCATCCAATGACACAAACACACCTATTGGATGCACAAGATTGGTTAAAAACCCTAATTGGACAAGAATAAGCCTAGGGAGGACGAAAATAACCTAATTGATCATCCAATGACACAAACACACCTATTGGATGCACAAGATTGGTTAAAAACCCTAATTGGACAAGAATATGCCTAGGGAGGACGAAAATGACCTAAATGTTAATCCAATGACACAAATGAACTTATTGAATGCACAAGATTGGTTAAAAACCCTAATTGGAAAAGAATAAGCCTAGGGAGGACGAAAATGACCTAAATGTTAATCCAATGATACAACTCAACTTATTGGATGCACAAGATTGGTTAAAAACCCTAATTGGACAAGAATAAGCCTATGGAGGACGAAAATGACCTAATTGATCATCCAATGACACAAACACACCTATTGGATGCACAAGATTGGTTAAAAACCCTAATTGGACAAGAATAAGCCTAGGGAGGACGAAAATGACCTAAATGTTAATCCAATGACACAACTCAACTTATTGGATGCACAAGATTGGTTAAAAACCCTAATTGGACAAGAATAAGCCTAGGAAGGACGAAAATGATCTAATTGATCATCCAATGACACAAACACACCTATTGGATGCACAAGATTGGTTAAAAACCCTAATTGGACAAGAGTATGCCTAAGGAGGACGAAAATGACCTAAATATTAATTCAATGACACAAACAAACTTATCGGATGCACAAGATTGGTTAAAAACCCTAATTGGACAAGAATAAGCCTAGGAACGACGAAAATGACCTAATTGATCATCCAATGACACAAACACACCTATTAGATGCACAAGATTGGTTTAAAACCCTAATTGGACAAGAATAAGCCTAGGGAGGACGAAAATGACCTAATTGATCATCCAATGACACAAACACACCTATTGGATGCACAAGATTGGTTAAAAACCCTAATTGGACAAGAATATGCCTAGGGAGGACGTAAATGACCTAATTCATCATCCAATGACACAAACACACCTATTGGATGCACAAGAATGGTTAAAAACCCTAATTGGACAAGAATATGCCTAGGGAGGACGAAAATGACCTAAATATTAATTCAATGACACAAACAAACCTATCGGATGCACAAGATTGGTTAAAAACCCTAATTGGACAAGATTAAGCCTAGGGAGGACGAAAATGACCTAATTGATCATCCAATGACACAAACACACCTATTAGATGCACAAGATTGGTTAAAAACCCTAATTGGACAAGAATAAGCCTAGGGAGGACGAAAATGACCTAATTGATCATCCAATGACACAAACACACCTATTGGATGCACAAGATTGGTTAAAAACCCTAATTGGACAAGAATATGCCTAGGGAGGACGAAAATGACCTAATTGATCATCCAATGACACAAACACACCTATTGGATGCACAAGATCGGTTAAAAACCCTAATTGGACAAGAATATGCCTAGGGAGGTTGAAAATGACCTAAATATTAATTGAATGACACAAACAAACTTGTCGGATGCACAAGATTGGTTAAAAACCCTAAATGGACAAGAATAAGCCTAGGGAGGACGAAAATGACCTAATTGATCATCCAATGACACAAACACACCTATTAGATGCACAAGATTGGTTAAAAACCCTAATTGGACAAGAATAAGCCTAGGGAGGACGAAAATGACCTAATTGATCATCCAATGACACAAACACACCTATTGGATGCACAAGATTGGTTAAAAACCCTAATTGGACCAGAATATGCCTAGGAGGACGAAAATGACCTAATTGATCATCCAATGACACAAACACACCTATTGGATGCACAAGATTGGTTAAAAACCCTAATTGGACAAGAATATGCCTAGGGAGGACGAAAATGACCTAATTGATCATCCAATGACACAAACACACCTATTGGATGCACAAGATTGGTTAAAAACCCTAACTTGACAAGAATATGCCTAGGGAGGACGAAAATGACCTAATTGATCATCCAATGACACAAACACACCTATTGGATGCACAAGATTGGTTAAAAACCCTAATTTGACAAGAATATGCCTAGGGAGGACGAATATGACCTAAATGTTAATCCAATAACTCAAATGAACTTATTGGATGCACAAGATTTGTTAAAAACCCAAATTGGACAAGAATAATCCTAGGGAGAACGAAAATGACCTAAATGTTAATCCAATGACACAACTCAACTTATTGGATGCACAAGATTGGTTAAAAACCCTAATTGGACAAGAATAAGCCTAGGGAGGACGAAAATGACCTAATTGATCATCCAATGACACAAACACACCTATTGGATGCACAAGATTGGTTAAAAACCCTAATTGGACAAGAATATGCCTAGGGAGGACGAAAATGACCTAAATATTAATTCAATGACACAAACAAAGTTATTGGATGCAAAGATTGGTTAAAAACCCTAATTGGACAAGAATAAGCCTAGGGAGGACGAAAATGACCTAATTGATCATCCAATGACACAAACACACCTATTGGATGCACAAGATTGGTTAAAAACCCTAATTGGACAAGAATAAGCCTAGGGAGGACGAAAATGACCTAATTGATCATCCAATGACACAAACACACCTATTGGATGCACAAGATTGGTTAAAAACCCTAATTGGACAAGAATATGCCTAGGGAGGACGAAAATGACCTAAATATTAATTCAATGACACAAACAAAGTTATTGGATGCACAAGATTGATTAAAAACCCTAATTTGACAAGAATAAGTGTAGGTAGGATGAAAATGACCTAATTGATCATCCAATGACACAAACACACCTATTGGATGCACAAGATTGGTTAAAAACCCTAATTGGACAAGAATAAGCCTAGGGAGGACGAAAATGACCTAATTGATCATCCAATGACACAAACACACCTATTGGATGCACAAGATTGGTTAAAAACCCTAATTGGACAAGAATAAGCCTAGGGAGGACAACAATGACCTAATTGATCATCCAATGACACAAACACACCTATTGGATGCACAAGAATGGTTAAAAACCCTAATTGGACAAGAATAAGCCTAGGGAGGACGAAAATGACCTAATTGATCATCCAATGACACAAACACACCTATTGGATGCACAAGATTGGTTAAAAACCCTAATTGGACAAGAATAAGCCTAGGGAGGACGAAAATGACCTAATTGATCATCCAATGACACAAACACACCTATTGGATGCACAAGATTGGTTAAAAACCCTAATTGGACAAGAATATGCCTAGGGAGGACGAAAATGACCTAAATGTTAATCCAATGACACAACTCAACCTATTGGATGCACAAGATTGGTTAAAAACCCTAATTGGACAAGAATAAGCCTAGGGAGGACGATAAATGACCTAATTGATCATCCAATGACACAAACACACCTATTGGATGCACAAGATTGGTTAAAAACCCTAATTGGACAAGAATAAGCCTAGGGAGGACGAAAATGACCTAATTGATCATCCAATGACACAAACACACCTATTGGATGCACAAGATTGGTTAAAAACCCTAATTGGACAAGAATAAGCCTAGGGAGGACGAAAATGACCTAATTGATCATCCAATGACACAAACACACCTATTGGATGCACAAGATTGGTTAAAAACCCTAATTGGACAAGAATAAGCCTAGGGAGGACGAAAATGACCTAATTGATCATCCAATGACACAAACACACCTATTGGATGCACAAGATTGGTTTAAAACCCTAGTTGATCAAGAATATGCCTAGGAAGGACGAAAATGACCTAATTGATCATCCAATGACACAAATGAACTTATTGGATGCACAAGATTGGTTAAAAACCCTAATTGGACAAGAATAAGCCTAGGGAGGACGAAAATGACCTAATTGATCATCCAATGACACAAACACACCTATTGGATGCACAAGATTGGTTAAAAACCCTAATTGGACAAGAATAAGCCTAGGGAGGACGAAAATGACCTAATTGATCATCCAATGACACAAACACACCTATTGGATGCACAAGATTGGTTAAAAACCCTAATTGGACAAGAATAAGCCTAGGGAGGACGAAAATGACCTAATTGATCATCCAATGACACAAACACATCTATTGGAAGCACAAGATTGGTTAGAAACCCTAGTTGGACAAGAATATGCCTAGGGAGGACGAAAATGACCTAATTGATCATCCAATGACACAAATGAACTTATTGGATGCACAAGATTGCTTAAAAACCCTAATTGGACAAAAATAAGCATAGAAAGGACGAAAATGACCTAATTGATCATCCAATGACACAAACACACCTATTGGATGCACAAGATTGGTTAAAAACCCTAATTGGACAAGAATAAGCCTAGGGAGGACGAAAATGACCTAATTGATCATCCAATGACACAAACACACCTATTGGATGCACAAGATTGGTTAAAAACCCTAATTGGACAAGAATAAGCCTAGGGAGGACGAAAATGACCTAATTGATCATCCAATGACACAAACACACCTATTGGATGCACAAGATTGGTTAGAAACCCTAATTGGACAAGAATAAGCCTAGGGAGGACGAAAATGACCAAAATGTTAATCCAATGACACAAATGAACTTATTGGATGCACAAGATTGGTTAGAAACCCTAATTGGACAAGAATATGCCTAAGGAGGACGAAAGTGACCTAAATTTTAATCCAATGACACAAATGAACTTATTGGATGCACAAGATTGGTTAAAAACCCTAATTGGACAAGAATAAGCCTAGGGAGGACGAAAATGACCTAATTGATCATCCAATGACACAAACACACCTATTGGATGCACAAGATTGGTTAAAAACCCTAATTGGACAAGAATAAGCCTAGGGAGGACGAAAATGACCTAAATGTTAATCCAATGACACAACTCAACTTATTGGATGCACAAGATTGGTTAAAAACCCTAATTGGACAAGAATAAGCCTAGGGAGGACGAAAATAACCTAATTGATCATCCAATGACACAAACACACCTATTGGATGCACAAGAAAGATTAAAAACCCTAATTGGACAAGAATATGCCTAGGGAGGACGAAAATGACCTAAATGTTAATCCAATGACACAAATGAACTTATGGGATGCACAAGATTGGTTAAAAATCCTAATTGGACAAGAATAAGCCTAGGGAGGACGAAAATGACCTAATTGATCATCCAATGACACAAACACACCTATTGGATGCACAAGATTTGTTAAAAACCCTAATTGGACAAGAATAAACCTAGGGAGGACGAAAATGACCTAAATGTTAATCCAATGACACAAATGAACTTATTGGATGCACAGGAATGGTTAAAAACCCTAATTGGACAAGAATAAGCCTAGGGAGGACGAAAATGACCTAATTGATCATCCAATGACACAAACACACCTATTGGATGCACAAGATTGGTTAAAAACCCTAATTGGACAAGAATATGCCTAGGGAGGACGAAAATGACCTAATTGGTCATCCAATGACACAAACACACCTATTGGATGCACAAGATTGGTTAAAAACCCTAATTGGACAAGAATAAGCCTAGGGAGGACGAAAATAACCTAATTGATCATCCAATGACACAAACACACCTATTGGATGCACAAGATTGGTTAAAAACCCTAATTGGACAAGAATATGCCTAGGCAGGACGAAAATGATCTAAATGTTAATCCAATGACACAAATGAACTTATTGGATGCACAAGATTGGTTAAAAACCCTAATTGGACAAGAATAAGCCTAGGGAGGACGAAAATGACCTAATTGATCATCCAATGACACAAACACACCTATTGGATGCACAAGATTGGTTAAAAACCCTAATTGGACAAGAATATGCCTAGGGAGGACGAAAATGACCTAATTGTTAATCCAATGACAACACTCAACTTATTGGATGCACAAGATTGGTTAAAAACCCTAATTGGACAAGAATAAGCCTAGGGAGGACGAAAATGACCTAATTGATCATCCAATGACACAAACACACCTATTGGATGCACAAGATTGGTTAAAAACCCTAGTTGGACAAGAACATGCCTAGGGAGGACAAAAATGACCTAATTGATCATCCAATGACACCAATGAACTTATTGGATGCACAAGATTGGTTAAAAACCCTAATTGGACAAGAATAAGCCTAGGGAGGACGAAAATGACCTAATTGATCATCCAATGACACAAACACACCTATTGGATGCACAAGATTGGTTAAAAACCCTAATTGGACAAGAATATGCCTAGGGAGGACGAAAATGACCTAAATATTAATTCAATGAAACACACAAACTTATTGGATGCACAAGATTGGTTAAAAACCCTAATTGGACAAGAATAAGCCTAGGGAGGACGAAAATGACCTAATTGATCATCCAATGACACAAACACACCTATTGGATGCACAAGATTGGTTAAAAACCCTAATTGGACAAGAATAAGCCTAGGGAGGACGAAAATGACCTAATTGATCATCCAATGACACAAACACACCTATTGGATGCACAAGATTGGTTAAAAACCGTAATTGGACAAGAATAAGCCTAGGGAGGATGAAAATGACCTAATTGATCATCCAATGACACAAATGAACTTATTGGATGCACAAGATTGGTTAAAAACCCTAATTGGACAAGAATAAGCCTAGGGAGGACGAAAATGACCTAATTGATCATCCAATGACACAAACACACCTATTGGATGCACAAGATTGGTTAAAAACCCTAATTGGACAAGAATAAGCCTAGGGAGGACGAAAATGACCTAATTGATCATCCAATGAGACAAACACACCTATTGGATGCACAAGATTGGTTAAAAACCCTAATTGGACAAGAATATGCCTAGGGAGGACGAAAATAACCTAAATATTAATTCAATGACACAAACAAACTTATTGGATGCACAAGATTGGTTAAAAACCCTAATTGGACAAGAATAAGCCTAGGGAGGACATAAATGACCTAATTGATCATCCAATGACACAACCACACCTATTGGATGCACAAGATTGGTTAAAAACCCTAATTGGACAAGAATATGCCAAGGGAGGACGAAAATGACCTAAATATTAATTCAAGGACACAAACAAAGTTATTGGATGCACAAGATTGGTTAAAAACCCTAATTGGACAAGAATAAGCCTAGGGAGGACGAAAATGACCTAATTGATCATCCAATGACACAAACACACCTATTGGATGCACAAGATTGGTTAAAAACCCTAATTGGACAAGAATATGCCTAGGGAGGACGAAAATGACCTATATGTTAATCCAATGACACAACTCAACTTATTGGATCCACAAGATTGGTTAAAAACCCTAATTGGACAAGAATAAGCCTAGGGAGGACGAAAATGACCTAAATGTTAATCCAATGACACAACTCAACTTATTGGATTCACAAGATTGGTTAAAAACCCTAATTGGACAAGAATAAGCCTAGGGAGGACGAAAATGACCTAATTGATCATCCAATGACACAAACACACCTATTGGATGCACAAGATCGGTTAAAAACCCTAATTGGACAAGAATACGCCTAGGGAGGACGAAAATGACCTAATTGAACATCCAATGACACAAACACACCTATTGGATGGACAAGATTGGTTAAAAACCCTAATTGGAGAAGAATAAGCTTAGGGAGGACGAAAATGACCTAAATGTTAATCCAATGACACAAATGAACTTATTGGATGCACAAGATTGGTTAAAAACCCTAATTGGACAAGAATAAGCCTAGGGAGGACGAAAATGACCTAATTGATCATCCAATGACACAAACACACCTATTGGATGCACAAGATTGGTTAAAAACCCTAATTGGACAAGAATATGCCTAGGGAGGACGAAAATGACCTAATTGATCATCCAATGACACAAACACACCTATTGGATGCACAAGATTGGTTTAAAACCCTAATTGGACAATAATATGCCTAGGGAGGACGAAAATGACCTAAATATTAATTCAATGACACAAACAAACTTATTGGATGCACAAGATTGGTTAAAAACCCTAATTGGACAATAATATGCCTAGGGAGGACGAAAATGACCTAATTGATCAACCAATGACACTAATGAACTTATTGGATGCACAAGATTGGTTAAAAACCCTAGTTGGACAAGAACATGCCTAGGGAGGACGAAAATGACCTAATTGATCATCCAATGACACTAATGAACTTATTGGATGCACAAGATTGGTTAAAAACCCTAATTGGACAAGAATAAGCCTAGGGAGGACGAAAATGACCTAATTGATCATCCAATGACACAAACACACCTATTGGATGCACAAGATTGGTTAAAAACCCTAATTGGACAAGAATATGCCTAGGGAGGACGAAAATGACCTAATTGATCATCCAATGACACAAACACACCTATTGGATGCACAAGTTTGGTTAAAAACCCTAACTGGACAAGAATATGCCTAGGGAGGACGAAAATGACCTAATTGATCATCCAATGACACAAACACACCTATTGGATGCACAAGATTGGTTAAAAACCCTAATTGGACAAGAATAAGCCTAGGGAGGACGAAAATGACCTAATTGATCATCCAATGACACAAACACACCTATTGGATGCACAAGATTGGTTAAAAACCCTAGTTGGACAAGAACATGCCTATGGAGGACGAAAATGACCTAATTGATCATCCAATGACACTAATGAACTTATTGGATGCACAAGATTGGTTAAAAACCCTAATTGGACAAGAATAAGCCTAGGGAGAACGAAAATGACCTAAATGTTAATCCAATGACACAACTCAACTTATTGGATGCACAAGATTGGTTAAAAACCCTAATTGGACAAGAATAAACCTAGGGAGGACGAAAATAACCTAATTGATCATCCAATGAATCAAACACACCTATTGGATGCACAAGATTGGTTAAAAACCGTAATTGGACAAGAATATGCCTAGGGAGGACGAAAATGACCTAAATGTTAATCCAATGACACAAATGAACTTATTGGATGCACAAGATTGGTTAAAAACCCTAATTGGACAAGAATAAGCCTAGGGATGACGAAAATGACCTAATTGATCATCCAATGACACAAACACACCTATTGGATGCACAAGATTGGTTACAAACCCTAATTGGACAAGAATAAGCCTAGGGAGAACGAAAATGACCTAAATGTTAATCCAATGACACAACTCAACTTATTGGATGCACAAGATTGGTTAAAAACCCTAATTCGACAAGAATAAGCCTACGGATGACGAAAATGACCTAATTGATCATCCAATGACACAAACACACCTATTGGATGCACAAGATTGGTTAAAAACCCTAGTTGGACAAGAACATGCCTAGAGAGGACGAAAATGACCTAATTGATCATCCAATGACACTAATGAACATATTGGATGCACAAGATTGGTTAAAAACCCTAATTGGACAAGAATAAGCCTATGGAGGATGAAAAGGGCCTAATTGATCATCCAATGACACAAACACAGCTATTGGATGCAAAAGATTGGTTAAAAACCCTAATTGGACAAGATGATGCCTAGGGAGGAAGAAAATGACCTAAATATTAATTCAATGACACAAACAAACTTATTGGATGCACAAGATTGGTTAAAAACCCTAATTGGACAAGAATAAGCCTAGGGAGGACGAAAATGACCTAATTGATCATCCAATGACACAAACACACCTATTGGATGCACAAGATTGGTTAAAAACCCTAATTGGACAAGAATATGCCTAGGGAGGACGAAAATGACCTAAATATTAATTCAATGACACAAACAAACTTATTGGATGCACAAGATTGGTTAAAAACCCTAATTGGACAAGAATAAGCCTAGGGAGGACAAAAATGACCTAATTGATCATCCAATGACAAAACCACACCTATTGGATGCACAAGATTGGTTAAAAACCCTAATTGGACAAGAATATGCCAAGGGTGGACGAAAATGACGTAAATGTTAATCCAATGACACAAATGAACTTATTGGATGCACAAGATAGGTTAAAAACCCTAATTGGACAAGGATAAGCCTAGGGAGGACGAAAACGACCTAATTGATCATCCAATGACACAAACACACCTTTTGGATGCACAAGATTGGTTAAAAACCCTAATTGGACAAGAATATGCCTAGGGAGGACGAAAATGACCTAAATATTAATTCAATGACACAAACAAACTTATTGGATGCACAAGATTGGTTAAAAACCCTAATTGGACAAAAATAAGCCTAGGGAGGACGAAAATGACCTAATTGATAATCCAATGACACAAACAAACTTATTGGATGCACAAGATTGGTTAAAAACCCTAATTGGACAAGAATAAACCAAGGGAGGACAAAAATGACCTAAATGTTAATCCAATGACACTACTCAACTTATTGGAAGCACAAGATTGGTTAAAAACCCTAATTGGACAAGAATAAGCCTAGGGAGGACGAAAATGACCTAATTGATCATCCAATGACACAAACACACCTATTGGATGCACAAGATTGGTTAAAAACCCTAATTGGACAAGAATAAGCCTAGGGAGGACGAAAATGACCTAATTGATCATCCAATGACACAAACACACCTATTGGATGCACAAGATTGGTTAAAAACCCTAATTGGACAAGAATATGCCTAGGGAGGACGAAAATGACCTAAATGTTAATCCAATGACACAAATGAACTTATTGGATGCACAAGATTGGTTAAAAACCCTAATTGGGCAAGAATATGCCTAGGGAGGATCAAAGTGACCTAATTGATCATCCAATGAGATAAACACACCTATTGGATGCACAAGATTGGTTAAAAACCCTAATTGGACAAGAATATGCCTAGGGAGGACGAAAATGACCTAAATGTGAATCCAATGACACAAATGAACTTATTGGATGCACAAGATTGGTTAAAAACCTAATTCGACAAGAATAAGCCTAGGGAGAATGAAAATGACCTAAATGTTAATCCAATGACACAACTCAACTTAATGGATGCACAAGATTGGTTAAAAACCCTAATTGGACAAGAATAAGCTTAGGGAGGACGAAAATGACCTAATTGATCATCCAATGACACAAACACACCTATTGGACGCACAAGATTGGTTAAAAACCCTAATTGGACAAGAATATGCCTAGGGAGGACGAAAATGACCTAATTGATCATCCAATGACACAAATGAACTTATTGGATGCACAAGATTAGTTAAAAACTCTAATTGGACAAGAATAAGCCTAGGGAGGACGAAAATAACCTAATTGATCATCCAATGACACAAACACACCTATTTGATGCACAAGATTGGTTAAAAACCCTAATTGGACAAGAATATGCCTATGGAGGACGAAAATGACCTAAATGTTAATCCAATGACACCAATGAACTTATTGGATGCACAAGATTGGTTAAAAACCCTAATTGGACAAGAATAAGCCTAGGGAGAACAAAAATGACCTAAATGTTAATCCAATGACACAACTCAACTTATTGGATGCACAAGATTGGTTAAAAACCCTAATTGGACAAGAATAAGCCTAGGGAGGACGAAAATGACCTAATTGATCATCCAATGACACAAACACACCTATTGGATGCACAAGATTGGTTAAAAACCCTAATTGGACAACAATATGCCTAGGGAGGACGAAAATGACCTAAATATTAATTCAATGAAACAAACAAACTTATTGGATGCACAAGATTGGTTAAAAACCCTAATTGGACAAGAATAAGCCTAGGAAGGACGAAAATGACCTAATTGATCATCCAATGACACAAACACACCTATTGGATGCACAAGATTGGTTAAAAACCATAATTGGACAAGAATAAGCCTAGGGAGGACGAAATGGACCTAATTGATCATCCATTGCCACAAACACACCTATTGGATGCACAAGATTGGTTAAAAACCCTAATTGGACAAGAATATGCCTAGGGAGGACGAAAATGACCTAAATATTAATTCAAGGACACAAACAAAGTTATTGGATGCACAAGATTGGTTAAAAACCCTAATTGGACAAGAATAAGCCTAGGGAGGACGAAAATGACCTAAATGTTAATCCAATGACACAACTCAACTTATTGGATGCACAAGATTGGTTAAAAACCCTAATTGGACAAGAATAAGCCAAGGGAGGACGAAAATGACCTAAATGTTAATCCAATGACACAACTCAACTTATTGGATGCACAAGATTGTTTAAAATCCCTAATTGGACAAGAATATGCCTAGGGAGGACGAAAATGACCTAAATATTAATTCAATGAATCAAACAAACATATTGGATGCACAAGATTGGTTAAAAACCCTAATTGGACAAGAATAAGCCTAGGGAGGACGAAAATGACCAAATTGATCATCCAATGACACAAACACACCTATTGGATGCACAAGATTGGTTAACAACCCTAATTGGACAAGAATAAGCCTAGGGAGGACCAAAATGACCTAATTGATCATCCATTGCCACAAACACACCTATAGGATGCACAAGATTGGTTAAAAACCCTAATTGGACTAGAATATGCCTAGGGAGGACGAAAATTACCTAAATATTAATTCAATGACACAAACAAACTTATTGGATGCACAAGATTGGTTAAAAACCCTAATTGGACAAGAATAAGCCTTGGGAGGACGAAAATGACCTAATTGATCATCCAATGACACAACCACACCTATTGGATGCACAAGATTGGTTAAAAACCCTAATTGGACAAGAATATGCGAAGGGAGGACGAAAATGACCTAAAGGTTAATCCAATAACACAAATGAACTTATTGGATGCACAAGATTGGTTAAAATCCCTAATTGGACAAGAATATGCCTAGGGAGGACGAAAATGACCTAAATGTTAATCCAATGACACAAATGAACTTATTGGATGCATAGGATTGGTTAAAAACCCTAATTGGATAAGAATAAGCCTAGGGAGGACGAAAATAACCTAATTGATCATCCAATGACACAAACACACCTATTGGATGCACAAGATTGGTTAAAAACCCTAATTGGACAAGAATATGCCTAGGGAGGACGAAAATGACCTAAATATTAATTCAAGGACACAAACAAAGTTATTGGATGCACAAGATTGGTTAAAAACCCTAATTGGACAAGAATAAGCCTAGGGAGGACGAAAATGACCTAAATGTTAATCCAATGACACAACTCAACTTATTGGATGCACAAGATTGGTTAAAAACCCTAATTGGACAAGAATATGCCAAGGGAGGACGAAAATGACCTAAATGTAAATCCAATGACACAACTCAATTTATTGGATTCACAAGATTGGTTAAAAACCCTAATTGGACAACAATAAGCCTAGGGAAGACGAAAATGACCTAATTTATCATCCAATGACACAAACACACCTATTGAATGCACAAGATTCGTTAAAAACCCTAATTGGACAAGAATATGCCTAGGGAGGACGAAAATGACCTAATTAATCATCCAATGACACAAACACACCTATTGGATGCACAAGATTGGTTAAAAACCCTAATTGGACAAGAATATGCCTAGGGAGGACGAAAATGACCTAAATATTAATTCAATGACACAAACAAACTTATTGGATGCACAAGATTGGTTAAAAACCCTAATTGGACAAGAATAAGCCTAGGGAGGACAAAAATTACCTAATTGATCATCCAATGACACAACCACACCTATTGGATGCACAAGCTTGGTTAAAAACCCTAATTGGACAAGAATATGCCAAGGGAGGACGAAAATGACCTAAATGTTAATCCAATAACACAAATGAACTTATTGGATGCACAAGATTGGTTAAAAACCCTAATTGGACAAGAATATGCCTAGGGAGCACGAAAATGACCTAAATGCTAATCCAATGACACAAATGAACTTATTGGATGCACAAAATTGGTTAAAAACCCTAATTGGACAAGAATAAGCCTAGGGAGGACGAAAATAACCTAATTGATCATCCAATGACACAAACACACCTATTGGATGCACAAGATTGGTTAAAAACCCTAATTGGACAATAATATGCCTAGGGAGGACGAAAATGACCTAAATATTAATTCAAGGACACAAACAAAGTTATTGGATGCACAAGATTGGTTAAAAACCCTAATTGGACAAGAATAAGCCTAGGGAGGACGAAAATGACCTAATTGATCATCCAATGACACAAACACACATATTGGATGCACAAGATTGGTTAAAAACCATAATTGGACAAGAATATGCCTATGGAGGACGAAAATGACCTAAATATTAATTCAATGACACAAACAAAGTTATTGGATGCACAAGATTGGTTAAAAACCCTAATTGGACAAGAATAAGCCTAGGGAGGACGAAAATGACCTAATTGATCATCCAATGACACAAACACACCTATTGGATGCACAAGATTGGTTAAAAACCCTAATTGGACAAGAATATGCCTAGGGAGGACGAAAATAACCTAAATATTAATTCAATGACACAAACAAACTTATTGGATGCACAAGATTGGTTAAAAACCCTAATTGGACAAGAATAAGCCTAGGGAGGACGAAAATAACCTAATTGATCATCCAATGACACAAACACACCTATTGGATGCACAAGATTGGTTAAAAACCCTAATTGGACAAGAATATGCCTAGGGAGGACGAAAATGACCTAAATATTAATTCAAGGACACAAACAAAGTTATTGGATGCACAAGATTGGTTAAAAACCCTAATTGGACAAGAATAAGCCTAGGGAGGACGAAAATGACCTAAATGTTAATCCAATGACACAACTCAACTTATTGGATGCACAAGATTGGTTAAAAACCCTAATTGGACAAGAATAAGCCAAGGGAGGACGAAAATGACCTAAATGTTAATCCAATGACACAACTCAATTTATTGGATGCACAAGATTGTTTAAAAACCCTAATTGGACAACAATAAGCCTAGGGAGGACGAAAATGACCTAATTTATCATCCAATGACACAAACACACCTATTGAATGCACAAGATTCGTTAAAACACTAATTGGACAAGAATAAGCCTAGGGAGGATGAAAATGACCTATATGATCATCCAATGACACAAACACACCTATTGGATGCACAAGATTGGTTAAAAAGCCTAATTGGACAAGAATATGCCTAGGGAGGACGAAAATGACCTAAATGTAAATCCAATGACACAAACAAACTTATTGGATGCACAAGATTTGTTAAAAACCCTAATTGGACAAGAATAAGCCTAGGGAGGACGAAAATGACCTAAATGTTAATCCAATGACACAACTCAACTTATTGGATGCACAAGATTGGTTAAAAACCCTAATTGGACAAGAATAAGCCTATGGAGGACGAAAATGACCTTATCGATCATCCAATGACACAAACACACCTATTGGATGCACAAGATTGGTTAAAACCCCTAATTGGACAAGAATAAGCCTAGGGAGGACGAAAATGACCTAATTGATCATCCAATGACACAAACACACCTATTAGATGCACAAGATTTGTTAAAAACCCTAATTGGACAAGAATATGCCTAGGGAGGACGAAAATGACCTAATTGATCATCCAATGACACAAATGAACTTATTGGATGCACAAGATTAGTTAAAAACCCTAATTGGACAAGAATAAGCCTAGGGAGGACGAAAATAACCAAATTGATCATACAATGACACAAACACACCTATTGGATGCACAAGATTGGTCTAAAACTCTAATTGGACCAGAATATGCCTAGGGAGGAAGAAAATGACCTAAATGTTAATCCAATGACAAAAATGAACTTATTGGATGCACAAGATTGGTTAAAAACCCTAATTGGACAAGAATAAGCCTAGGGAGGACGAAAATGACCTAAATGTTAATCCAATGACACAACTCAACTTATTGGATGCACAAGATTGGTTAAAAACCCTAATTGGGCAAGAATATGCCTAGGGAGGACGAAAATGACCTAAATATTAATTCAATGACACAAACAAAGTTATTGGATGCACAAGATTGGTTAAAAACCCTAATTGGACAAGAATAAGCCTAGGGAGGACGAAAATGACCTAATTGATCATCCAATGACACAAACACACCTATTGGATGCACAAGATTGGTTAAAAACCCTAATTGGACAAGAATAAGCCTAGGGAGGACGAAAATGACCTAATTGATCATCCAATGACACAAACACACCTATTAGATGCACAAGATTGGTTTAAAACCCTAGTTGGACAAGAGTATGCCTAGGGAGGACGAAAATGACCTAATTGATCATCCAATGACACAAATGAACTTATTGGATGCACAAGATTGGTTAAAAACCCTAATTGGACAAGAATAAGCCTAGGGAGGACGAAAATGACCTAATTGATCATCCAATGACACAAACACACCTATTGGATGCACAAGATTGGTTAAAAACCCTAATTGGACAAGAATAAGCCTAGGGAGGACGAAAATGACCTAATTGATCATCCAATGACACAAACACACCTATTGGATGCACAAGATTGGTTAAAAACCCTAATTGGATAAGAATATGCCTAAGGAGGACGAAAATGACCTAAATATTAATTCAATGACATAAACAAACTTATTGGATGAACAAAATTGGTTAAAAACCCTAATTGGACAAGAATATGCCTAGGGAGGACGACAATGACCTAATTGATCATCCAATGACACAAACACACCTATTGGATGCACAAAATTGGTTAAAAACCCTAATTGGACAAGAATATGCCTAGGGAGGACGAAAATGACCTAAATATTAGTTCAATGAAACAAACAAACTTAT
>JBBPBR010001535.1:85790-166863 GCA_037974775.1 Cicer pinnatifidum | reverse complement strand
CAATGACACAAACAAACTTATTGGATGCACAAGATTGGTTAAAAACCCTAATTGGACAAGAATATGCCTAGGGAGGACGAAAATGACCTAAATATTAATTCAATGACACAAACAAAGTTATTGGATGCACAAGATTGGTTAAAAACCCTAATTGGACAAGAATAAGCCTAGGGAGGACGAAAATGACCTAATTGATCATCCAATGACACAAACACACCTATTGGATGCACAAGATTGGTTAAAAACCCTAATTGGACAAGAATATGCCTAGGGAGGACGAAAATGACCTAAATATTAATTCAATGACACAAACAAAGTTATTGGATGCACAAGATTGGTGAAAAACCCTAATTGGACAAGAATAAGCCTAGGGGGAACGAAAATGACCTAATTGATCATCCAATGACACAAACACACCTATTGGATGCACAAGATTGGTTAAAAACCCTAATTGGACAAGAATATGCCTAGGGAGGACGAAAATGACCTAAATATTAATTCAATGACACAAACAAAGTTATTGGATGCACAAGATTGGTTAAAAACCCTAATTGGACAAGAATAAGCCTAGGGAGGACGAAAATGACCTAATTGATCATCCAATGACACAAACACACCTATTGGATGCACAAGATTGGTTAAAAACCCTAATTGGACAAGAATATGCCTAGGGAGGACGAAAATGACCTAAATATTAATTCAATGACACAAACAAACTTATTGGATGCACAAGATTGGTTAAAAACCCTAATTCGACATGAATAAGCCTAGGGATGACGAAAATGACCTAATTGATCATCCAATGAGACAAACACACCTATTGGATGCATAAGATTGGTTTAAACCCCTAGTTGGACAAGAATATGCCTAGGGAGGACGAAAATGACCTAAATGTTAATCCAATGACACAAATGAACTTATTGGATGCACAAGATTGGTTAAAAACCCTAATTGGACAAGAATAAGCCTAGGAATGACGAAAATAACCTAATTGATCATCCAATGACACGAACACACCTATTGGATGCAACAGATTGGTTAAAAACCCTAATTGGACAAGAATATGCCTAGGGAAGACGAAAATGACCTATATATTAATTCAATGACACAAACAAAGTTATTGGATGCACAAGATTGGTTAAAAACCCTAATTGGACAAGAATAAGCCTAGGGAGGACGAAAATGACCTAATTGATCATCCAATGACACAAACACACCTATTGGATGCACAAGATTGGTTAAAAACCCTAATTGGACAAGAATATGCCTAGGGAGGACGAAAATGACCTAAATATTAATTCAATGACACAAACCAAGTTATTGGATGCACAAGATTGGATAAAAACCCTAATTGGACAAGAATAAGCCTAGGGAGGACGAAAATGACCTAATTGATCATCCAATGACACAAACACACCTATTGGATGCACAAGATTGGTTAAAAACCCTAATTGGACAAGAATAAGCCTAGGGAGGATGAAAATAACTTAATTGATCATCCAATGAAACAAACCCACCTATTGGATGCACAAGATTGGTTAAAAACCCTAATTGGACAAGAATATGCCTAGGGAGGACGAAAATGACATAAATGTTAATCCAATGACACAAATGAACTTATTGGATGCACAAGATTGGTTAAAAACCCTAATTGGACAATAATAAGCCTAGGGAGGACGAAAATGACCTAATTGATCATCCAATGACACAAACACACCTATTGGATGCACAAAATTGGTTAAAAACCCTAATTGGACAAGAATATGCCTAGGGAGGACGAAAATGACCTAAATATTAGTTCAATGAAACAAACAAACTTATTGGATGCACAAGATTGGTTAAAAACCCTAATTGGACAAGAATAAGCATAGGGAGGACGGAAATGACCTAATTGATCTTCCAATGACACAAACACACCTATTGGATGCACAAGATTGGTTAAAAACCCTAATTGGACAAGAATATGCCTAGGGAGGACGAAAATGACCTAAATGTTAATCCAATGACACAAATTAACTTATTGGATGCACAAGATTGGTTAAAAACCCTAATTGGACAAGAATAAGCTTAGGGAGGACGAAAATGACCTAATTGATCATCCAATGACACAAACACACCTATTGGATGCACAAGATTGGTTAAAAACCCTAATTGGACAAGAATAAGCCTAGGGAGGACGAAAATGACCTAATTGATCATCCATTGCCACAAACACACTTATTGGATGCACAAGATTGGGTAAAAACCCTAATTGGACAAGAATATGCCTAGGGAGGACGAAAATGACCTAAATATTAATTCAATGACACAAACAAACTTATTGGATGCACAAGATTGGTTAAAAACCCTAATTGGACAAGAATAAGCCTAGGGAGGACGAAAATGACCTAATTGATCATCCAATGACACAAACACACCTATTGGATGCACAAGATTGGTTAAAAACCCTAATTGGACAAGAATATGCCTAGGGAGGACGAAAATGACCTAAATATTAATTCAATGACACAAACAAAGTTATTGGATGCACAAGATTGGTTAAAAACACTAATTGGACAAGAATAAGCCTAGGGAGGACGAAAATGACTTAATTGATCATCCAATGACACAAACACACCTATTGGATGCACAAGATTGGTTAAAAATCCTAATTGGACAAGAATATGCCTAGGGAGGACGAAAATGACCTAAATATTAATTCAATGACACAAACAAACTTATTGGATGCACAAGATTGGTTAAAAACCCTAATTGGACAAGAATAAGCCTAGGGAGGACGAAAATGACCTAATTGATCATCTAATGACACAAACACACCTATTGGATGCACAAGATTGGTTAAAAACCCTAGTTGGACAAGAACATGCATAGGGAGGACGAAAATGACGTAATTGATCATCCAATGACACTAATGAACTTATTGGATGCACAAGATTGGTTAAAAACCCTAATTGGACAAGAATAAGCCTAGGGAGGACGAAAATGACCTAATTGATCATCCAATGACACAAACACACCTATTGGATGCACAAGATTGGTTAAAAACCCTAATTGGACAAGAATAAGCCTAGGGAGGACAAAAATGACCTAATTGATCATCCAATAACACAAACACACCTGTTGGATGCACAAGTTTGGTTAAAAACCCTAATTGGACAAGAATAAGCCTAGGGAGGACGAAAATGACCTAATTGATCATCCAATGACACAAACACACCTATTGGATGCACAAGATTGGTTAAAAACCCTAATTGGACAAGAATAAGCCTAGGGAGGACGAAAATGACCTAATTGATCATCCAATGACACAAACACACCTATTGGATGCACAAGATTGGTTAAAAACCCTAGTTGGACAAGAATATGCCTAGGGAGGACGAAAATGACCTAATTGATCATTAAATGACACATTTGAACTTATTGGATGCACAAGATTGGTTAAAAACCCTAATTGGACAAGAATAAGCCTAGGAAGGACGAAAATGACCTAATTGATCATCCAATGACACAAACACACCTACTGGATGCAAAAGATTGGTTAAAAACCCTAATTGGACAAGAATAAGCCTAGGGAGGACGAAAATGACCTAATTGATCATCCAATGACACAAACACACCTATTGGATGCACAAGATTGGTTAAAAACCCTAATTGGACAAGAATAAGCCTAGGGAGGACGAAAATGACCTAATTGATCATCCAATGACACAAACACACCTATTGGATGCACAAGATTGGTTAAAAACCCTAATTGGACAAGAATATGCCTAGGGAGGACGAATATGACCTAAATGTTAATCCAATAACACAAATGAATTTATTGGATGCACAAGATTGGTTAAAAACCCTAATTGGACAAGAATATGCCTAGGGAGGACGAAAATGACCTAAATGTTAATCCAATGACACAAATGAACTTTATTGGATGCACAAGATTGGTTAAAAACCCTAATTGGACAAGAATAAGCCTAGGGAGGACGAAAATGACCTAATTGATCATCCAATGACACAAACACACATATTGGATGCACAAGATTGGTTAAAAACCCTAATTGGACAAGAATATGCCTAGGGAGGACCAAAATGACCTAAATGTTAATCCAATGACACAAATGAACTTATTGGATGCACAAGATTGGTTAAAAACCCTAATTGGACAAGAATAAGCCTAGGGAGGACAAAAATGACCTAACTGATCATCCAATGACAGAAACACACCTATTGGATGCACAAGATTGGTTAAAAACCCTAATTGGACAAGAATATACCTTGGGAGGACGAAAATGACCTAAATATTAATTCAATGACACAAACAAACTTATTGGATGCACAAGATTGGTTAAAAACCCTAATTGGACAAGAATAAGCCTAGGGAGGACGAAAATGACCTAATTGATCATCCAATGACACAAACACACCTATTGGATGCACAAGATTGGTTAAAAACCCTAGTTGGACAAGAACATGCCTAGGGAGGACGAAAATGACCTAATTGATCATCCAATTACACTAATGAACTTATTGGATGCACAAGATTGGTTAAAATTCCTAATTGGGCAAGAAAAAGCCTAGGGAGGACGAAAATGACCTAATTGATCATCCAATGACACAAACACACCTATTGGATGCACAAGATTGGTTAAAAACCCTAATTGGACAAGAATATGCCTAGGGAGGACGAAAATGACCTAAATATTAATTCAATGACACAAACAAAGTTATTGGATGCACAAGATTGGTTAAAAACCCTAATTGAACAAGAATAAGCCTAGGGAGGACGAAAATGACCTAATTGATCATCCAATGACACAAACACACCTATTGGATGCACAAGATTGGTTAAAAACCCTAATTGGAAAAGAATATGCCTAGGGAGGACGAAAATGACCTAAATATTAATTCAATGACACAAACAAACTTATCGGATGCACAAGATTGGTTAAAAACCCTAATTGGACAAGAATAAGCCTAGGGAGGACGAAAATGACCTAATTGATCACCCAATGACACAAACACACCTATTGGATGCACAAGATTGGTTAAAAACCCTAATTGGACAAGAATAAGCCTAGGGAGAACAAAAATGAGCTAAACGTTAATCCAATGACACAACTCAACTTATTGGATGCACAAGATTGGTTAAAAACCCTAATTGGACAAGAATAAGCCTAGGGAGGACGAAAACGACCTAATTGATCATCCAATGACACAAACACACCTATTGGATGCACAAGATTGGTTAAAAACCCTAATTGGAAAAGAATATGCCTAGGGAGGACGAAAATGACCTAAATATTAATTCAATGACACAAACAAACTTATTGGATGCACAAGATTGGTTAAAAACCCTAATTGGACAAGAATAAGCATAGGGAGGACGAAAATGACCTAATTGATCATCCAATGACACAAACACACCTATTGGATGCACAAGATTGGTTAAAAACCCTAATTGGACAAGAATATGCCTAGGGAGGATGAAAATGACCTAAATGTTAATCCAATGACACAAGCGAACTTATTGGATGCACAAGATTGGTTAAAAACCCTAATTGGACAAGAATAAGCCTAGGGAGGACGAAAATGACCTAATTGATCATCCAATGACACAAACACACCTATTGGATGCACAAGATTGGTTAAAAACCCTAATTGGACAAGAATATGCCTAGGGAGGACGAAAATGACCTAAATATTAATTCAATGAAACAAACAAACTTATTGGAAGCACAAGATTGGTTAAAAACCCTAATTGGACAAGAATAAGCATAGGGAGGACGAAAATGACCTAATTGATCATCCAATGACACAAACACACCTATTGGATGCACAAGATTGGTTAAAAACCCTAATTGGACAAGAATATGCCTATGGAGGACGAAAATGACCTAAATATTAATTCAATGACCCAATCAAAGTTATTGGATGCACAAGATTGGTTAAAAACCCTAATTGTACAAGAATAAGCCTAGGGAGGACGAAAATGACCTAATTGATCATCCAATGACACAAACACACCTATTGGATGCACAAGATTGGTTAAAAACCCTAATTGGACAAGAATAAGCCTAGGGAGGACGAAAATGACCTAATTGATCATCCAATGACACAAACACACCTATTGGATGCACAAGATTGGTTAAAAACCCTAATTGGACAAGAATAAGCCTTGTGAGGACGAAAATGACCTAATTGATCATCCAATGACACAAACACACCTATTGGAAGCACAAGAATGGTTAAAAACCCTAATTGGACAAGAAAATGCCTATGGAGGACGAAAATGACCTAAATGTTAATCCAATGACACAAATGAACTTATTGGATGCACAAGATTGGTTAAAAACCCTAATTGGGTAAGAATAAGCCTAGGGAGGACGAAAATGACCTAATTGATCATCCAATGACACAAACACACCTATTGGATGCACAAGATTGGTTAAAAACCCTAATTGGACAAGAATATGCCTATGGAGGACGAAAATGACCTAAATATTAATTTAATGACACAAACAAACTTATCGGATGCACAAGATTGGTTAAAAACCCTAATTGGACAAGAATAAGCCTAGGGAGGCGAAAATGACCTAATTTATCATCCAATGACACAAACACACCTATTGGATGCACAAGATTGGTTAAAAACCCTAATTGCACAAGAATAAGCCTATGGAGGACGAAAATGACCTAATTGATCATCCAATGACACAAACACACCTATTGGATGCACAAGATTGGTTAAAAACCCTAATTGGACAAGAATAAGCCTAGGGAGGACGAAAATGACCTAATTGATCATCCAATGACACAAACACACCTATTGGATGCACAAGATTGGTTAAAAACCCTAATTGGAAAAGAATAAGCCTAGGGAGGACGAAAATGACCTAATTGATCATCCAATGACACAAACACACATATTGGATGCACAAGATTGGTTAAAAACCCTAATTGGAAAAGAATAAGCCTAGGGAGGACGAAAATGACCTAATTGATCATCCAATGACACAAACACACCTATTGGATGCACAAGATTGGTTTAAAACCCTAATTGAACAAGAATAAGCCTAGGGAGGACGAAAATGACCTAATTGATCATCCAATGACACAAACACACCTATTGGATGCACAAGATTGGTTAAAAACCCTAATTGGAAAAGAATATGCCTAGGGAGGACGAAAATGACCTAAATATTAATTCAATGACACAAACAAACTTATTGGATGCACAAGATTGGTTAAAAACCCTAATTGGACAAGAATAAGCCTCGGGAGAACGAAAATGACCTAATTGATCATCCAATGACACAAACACACCTATTGGAAGCACAAGATTGGTTAAAAACCCTAATTGGACAAGAATATGCCTAGGGAGGACGAAAATGACATAAATGTTAAACCAAAGACACAAATGAACTTATTGGATGCACAAGATTGGTTAAAAACCCTAATTGGAAAAGAATAAGCCTAGGGAGGACGAAAATGACCTAATTGATTATCCAATGACACAAACACGACTATTGGATGCACAAGATTGGTTAAAAACCCTAATTGGACAAGAATATGCCTAGGGATGACGAAAATGACCTAAATATTAATTCAATGACACAAACAAACTTATTGGATGCACAAGATTGGTTAAAAACCCTAATTGGACAAGAATAAGCCTAGGGAGGACGAAAATGACCTAATTGATCATCCAAGGACACAAACACACCTATTGGATGCACAAGATTGGTTAAATACCCTAATTGGACAAGAATATGCCTAGGGAGGACGAAAATGACCTAAATATTAATTCAATGACACAATCAAACTTATTGGATGCACAAGATTGGTTAAAAACCCTAATTGGACAAGAATAAGCCTAGGGAGGACGAAAATGACCTAATTGATCATCCAATGACACAAACACACCTATTGGATGCACAAGATTGGTTAAAAACCCTAATTCAACAAGAATATGCCTAGGGAGGATGAAAATGACCTAAATGTTAATCCAATGACACAACTCAACTTATTGGATGCACAAGATTGGTTGAAAACCCTAATTGGACAAGAATATGCCAAGGGTTGACGAAAATGACCTAAATGTTGTGCAACCACTTACACAAATGAACTTATTGGATGCACAAGATTGGTTAAAAACACTAATTGGACAAGAATAAGCCTAGGGAGGATGAAAATGACCTATATGATCATCCAATGACACAAACACACCTATTGGATGCACAAGATTGGTTAAAAACCCAAATTGGACAAGAATATGCCTAGGGAGGACGAAAATGACTTAAATGTAAATCCAATGACACAAACAAACTTATTGGATCCACAAGATTGGTTAAAAACCCTAATTGGACAAGAATAAGCCTAGGGAGGACGAAAATGACCTAAATGTTAATCCAATGACACAACTCAACTTATTGGATGCACAAGATTGGTTGAAAACCCTAATTGGACAAGAATAAGCCTAGGGAGGACGAAAATGACCTAAATATAAATCCAATGAAACAAACAAACTTATTGGATGCACAAGATTGGTTAAAAACCCTAATTGGACAAGAATAAGCCTAGGGAGGACGAAAATGACCTAATTGATCATCCAATGACACAAACACACCTATTGGATGCACAAGATTGGTTAAAAACCCTAATTGGACAAGAATATGCCTAGGGAGGACGAAAATGACCTAAATATTAATTCAATGACATAAACAAAGTTATTGGATGCACAAGATTGGTTAAAAACCCTAATTGGACAAGAATATGCCTAGGGAGGACGAAAATGACCAAATTGATCATCCAATGACACAAACACACCTATTGGATGCACAAGATTGGTTAAAAACCCTAATTGGACAAGAATATGCCTAGGGAGGACGAAAATGACCTAAATATTAATTCAATGACATAAACAAACTTATTGGATGCACAAGATTGGTTAAAAACCCTAATTGGACAAGAATAAGCCTAGGGAGGACGAAAATGACCTAATTGATCATCCAATGACACAAATGAACTTATTGGATGCACAAGATTGGTTAAAAACCCTAATTGGACAAGAATAAGCCTGAGAGGACGAAAATGACCTAAATGTAAATCCAATGACACAAACACACCTATTGGAAGCACAAGATTGGTTAAAAACCCTAATTGGACAAGAATATGCCTAGGGAGGACGAAAATGACCTAAATGTTAATCCAATGACACAAATGAACTTATTGGATGCACAAGATTGGTTAAAAACCCTAATTGGACAAGAATAAGCCTAGGGAGGACGAAAATGACCTAATTGATCATCCAATGACACAAACACACCTATTGGATGCACAAGATTGGTTAAAAACCCTAATTGGACAAGAATATGCCTAGGGAGGACGAAAATGACCTAAATATTAATTCAATGACACAAACAAAGTTATTGGATGCACAAGATTGGTTAAAGACCCTAATTGGACAAGAATAAGCCTAGGGAGGAGGAAAATGACCTGATTGATCATCCTATGACACAAATAAACTTATTGGATGCACAAGAATGGTTAAAAACCTAATTCGACAATAATAAGCCTAGGGAGAATGAAAATGACCTAAATGTTAATCCAATGACACAACTCAACTTATTGGATGCACAAGATTGGTTAAAAACCCTAATTGGACAAGAATAAGCCTAGGGAGGACGAAAATGACCTAAATGTTAATCCAATGACACAACCAAACTTATTGGATGCACAAGATTGGTTAAAAACCCTAATTGGGCAAGAATAAGCCTAGGGAGGACGAAAATGACCTAATTGATCATCCAATGACACAAACACACCTATTGGATGCACAAGATTGGTTAAAAACCCTAATTGGACAAGAATATGCCTAGGGAGGACGAAAATGACCTAAATATTAATTCAATGACACAAACAAACTTATTGGATGCACAAGATTGGTTAAAACTCCTAATTGGACAAGAATAAGTTTAGGGAGGACGAAAATGACATAAAAGTTAATCCAATGACACAAATGAACTTATTGGATGCACAAGATTGGTTAAAAACCGTAATTGGACAAGAATATGCCTAGGGAGGACGAAAATGACCTAAATATTAATTCAATGACACAAACAAACTTATTGGATGCACAAGATTGGTTAAAACCCCTAATTGGACAAGAATAAGCCTAGGGAGGACGAAAATGACCTAATTGATCATCCAATGACACAAACACACCTATTGGATGCACAAGATTGGTTAAAAACCCTAATTGGTCAAGAATATGCCTAGGGAGGACGAAAATGACCTAATTGGTCATCCAATGACACAAACACACCTATTGGATGCACAAGATTGGTTAAAAACCCTAATTGGACAAGAATAAGCCTAGGGAGGACGAAAATAACCTAATTGATCATCCAATGACACAAACACACCTATTGGATGCACAAGATTGGTTAAAAACCCTAATTGGACAAGAATAAGCCTAGGGAGGACGAAAATGACCTAATTGATCATCCAATGACACAAACACACCTATTGGATGCACAAGATTGGTTAAAAACCCTAATTGGACAAGAATAAGCCTAGGGAGGACGAAAATAACCTAATTGATCGTCCAATGACACAAACACACCTATTGGATGCACAAGATTGTTTTAAAACCCTAGTTGGACAAGAATATGCCTAGGGAGGACGAAAATGACCTAATTGATCATCCAATGACACAAATGAACTTATTGGATGCACAAGATTGGTTAAAAACCCTAATTGGACAAGAATAAGCCTAGGGAGGACGAAAATGACCTAATTGATCATCCAACGACACAAACACACATATTGGATTCACAAGATTAGTTAAAAACCCTAATTGGACAAGAATATGCCTAGGGAGGACGAAAATGACCTAAATGTTAATCCAATGACACAAATGAACTTATTGGATGCACAAGATTGGTTAAAAACCCTAATTGGACAAGAATAAGCCTAGGGAGGACGAAAATAACCTAATTGATCATCCATTGCCACAAACACACCTATTGGATGCACAAGATTGGATAAAAACCCTAATTGGACAAGAATATGCCTAGGGAGGACGAAAATGACCTAATTGATCATCCAATGACACAAACACACCTATTGGATGCACAAGATTGGTTAAAAACCCTAATTGGACAAGAATATGCCTAGGGAGGACGAAAATGACCTAAATATTAATTCAATGACACAAACAAACTTATCGAATGCACAAGATTGGTTAACAACCCTAATTAGACAAGAATAAGCCTAGGGAGGACGAAAATGACCTAATTGATCATCCAATGACACAAACACACCTATTGGATGCACAAGATTGGTTAAAAACCCTAATTGGACAAGAATATGCCTAGGGAGGACGAAAATGACCTAAATATTAATTCAATGACACAAACAAAGTTATTGGATGCACAAGATTGGTTAAATACCCTAATTTGACAAGAATAAGTCAAGGGAGGACGAAAATGACCTAATTGATCATCCAATGACACAAACACACCTATTGGATGCACAAGATTGGTTAAAAACCCTAATTGGACAAGAATAAGCCTAGGGAGGACAAAAATGACCTAATTGATCATCCAATGACACAAACACACCTATTGGATGCACCAGATTGGTTAAAAACCATAACTGGACAAGAATATGCCTAGGGAGGACGAAAATGACCTAATTGATCATCGAATGACACAAACACACCTATTGGATGCAAAAGTTTTGTTAAAAACCCTAATTGGACAAGAATATGCCTAGGGAGAACGAATATGACCTAAATGTTAATCCAATAACACAAATGAACTTATTGGATGCACAAGATTGGTTAAAAACCCTAATTCGACAAGAATAAGCCTAGGGAGAACGAAAATGACCTAAATGTTAATCCAATGACATAACTCAACTTATTGGATGCACAAGATTGGTTAAAAACCCTAATTGGACAAGAATAAGCCTAGGGAGGACGAAAATAACCTAATTGATCATCCAATGACACAAACACACCTATTGGATGCACAAGATTGGTTAAAAACCCTAATTGGACAAGAATATGCCTAGGGAGGACGAAAATGACCTAAATGTTAATCCAATGACACAAATGCACTTATTGGAAGCACAAGATTGGTTAAAAACCCTAATTGGACAAGAATAAGCCTAGGGAGGACGAAAATGACCTAAATGTTAATCCAATGACACAACTCAACTTATTGGATGCACAAGATTGGTTAAAAACCCTAATTGGACAAGAATAAGCCAAGGGAGGACGAAAATGACCTAAATGTTAATCCAATGACACAACTCAATTTATTGGATGCACAAGATTGGTTAAAAACCCTAATTGGACAACAATAAGCCTAGGGAGGACGAAAATGCCCTAATTTATCATCCAATGACACAAACACACCTATTGAATGCACAAGATTCGTTAAAAACCCTAATTGGACAAGAATATGCCTAGGGAGGACGAAAATGACCTAATTGATCATCCAATGACACAAACACACCTATTGGATGCACAAGATTGGTTAAAAACCCTAATTGGACAAGAATATGCCAAGGGTGGACGAAAATGACCTAAATGTTGTGCATCCAATGACACAAACAAACATATTGGATGCACAAGATTGGTTAAAAACCCTAATTGGACAAGAATAAGCCTAGGGAGGACGAAAATGACCTAATTGATCATCCAATGACACAAACACACCTATTGGATGCACAAGATTGGTTAAAAACCCTAATTGGACAAGAATATGCCTAGGGAGGACGAAAATGACCTAAATATTAATTCAATGACATAAATAAACTTATTGGATACACAAGATTGGTTAAAAACCCTAATTGGACAAGAATAAGCCTAGGGAGGACGAAAATGACCTAATTGATCATCCAATGACACAAACACACCTATTGGATGCACAAGATTGGTTAAAAACCCTAATTGGACAAGAATAAGCCTAGGGAGTACGAAAATGACCTAAATGTTAATCCAATGACACAACTCAACTTATTGGATGCAAAAGATTGGTTAAAAACCCTAATTGGACAAGAATATGCCTAGGGAGGACGAAAATGACCTAATTGATCATCCAATGACACAAACACACCTATTGGATGCACAAGATTGGTTAAAAACCCTAATTGGACAAGAATATGCCTAGGGAGGACGAAAATGACCTAAATGTTAATCCAATGACACAAATGAACTTATTGGATGCACAAGATTGGTTAAAAACCCTAATCGGACAAAATAAGCCTAGGTAGGACGAAAATGACCTAAATGTTAATCCAATGACACAACTCAAATTATTGGATGCACAAGATTGGTTAAAAACACTAATTGGGCAAGAATAAGCCTAGGGATGACGAAAATGACCTAATTGATCATCCAATGACACAAACACACCTATTGGATGCACAAGATTGGTTAAAAACCCTAATTGGACAAGAATATGCCTAGGGAGAACGAAAATGACCTAATTGATCATCCAATGACACAAACACACCTATTGGATGCACAAGATTGGTTAAAAACCCTAATTGGACAAGAATAAGCCTAGGGAGGACGAAAATGACCTAATTGTTCATCCAATGACACAAACACACCTATTGGATGCACAAGATTGGTTAAAACCCCTAATTGGACAAGAATATGCCTAGGGAGGACGAAAATGACCTAATTGATCATCCAATGACACAAACACACCTATTGGATGCACAAGATCGGTTAAAAACCCTAATTGGACAAGAATAAGCCTAGGGTGGACGAAAATTACCTAATTGATCATCCAAAGACACAAACACACCTATTGGATGCACAAGATTGGTTAAAAACCCTAATTGGACAAGAATATGCCTAGGGAGGACGAAAATGACCTAATTGATTATCAAATGACACAAACACACCTATTGGATGCACAAGATTCGTTAAAAACCCTAATTGGACAAGAATATGCCTAGGGAGGACGAAAATGACCTAATTGATCATCCAATGACACAAACACACCTATTGGATGCACAAGATTGGTTAAAAACCCTAATTGGACAAGAATATGCCTAGGGAGGACGAAAATGACCTAAATATTAATTCAAGGACACAAACAAAGTTATTGGATGCACAAGATTGGTTAAAAACCCTAATTTGACAAGAATAAGCCTAGGGAGGACGAAAATGACCTAAATGTTAATCCAATGACACAACTCAACATATTGGATGCACAAGATTGGTTAAAAACCCTAATTGGACAAGAATAAGCCAAGGGAGGACGAAAATGACCTAAATGTTAATCCAATGACACAACTCAATTTATTGGATGCACAAGATTGGTTAAAAACCCTAATTGGACAACAATAAGCCTAGGGAGGACGAAAATGCCCTAATTTATCATCCAATGACATAAACACACCTATTGAATGCACAAGATTCGTTAAAAACCCTAATTGGACAAGAATATGCCTAGGGAGGACGAAAATGACCTAATTGATCATCCAATGACACAAACACACCTATTGGATGCACAAGATTGGTTAAAAACCCTAATTGGACAAGAATATGCCAAGGGTGGACGAAAATGACCTAAATGTTGTGCATCCAATGACACAAACAAACATATTGGATGCACAAGATTGGTTAAAAACCCTAATTGGACAAGAATAAGCCTAGGGAGGACGAAAATGACCTAATTGATCATCCAATGACACAAACACACCTATTGGATGCACAAGATTGGTTAAAAACCCTAATTGGACAAGAATATGCCTAGGGAGGACGAAAATGACTTAAATGTAAATCCAATGACACAAACAAACTTATTGGATGCACAAGATTGGTTAAAAACACTAATTGGACAAGAATAAGCCTAGGGTGGACGAAAATGACCTAAATGTTAATCCAATGACACAACTCAACTTATTGGATGCACAAGATTGGTTAAAAACCCTAATTGGACAAGAATAAGCCTAGGGAGGACGAAAATGACCTAATTGATTATCCAATGACACAAACACGACTATTGGATGCACAAGATTGGTTAAAAACCCTAATTGGACAAGAATATGCCTAGGGAGGACGAAAATGACCTAAATATTAATTCAATGACACAAACAAACTTATTGGATGCACAAGATTTGTTAAAAACCCTAATTGGACAACAATAAGCCTAGGGAGGACGAAAATGACCTAATTGATCATCCAAGGACACAAACACACCTATTGGATGCACAAGATTGGTTAAATACCCTAATTGGACAAGAATATGCCTAGGGAGGACGAAAATGACCTAAATATTAATTCAATGACACAATCAAACTTATTGGATGCACAAGATTGGTTAAAAACCCTAATTGGACAAGAATAAGCCTAGGGAGGACGAAAATGACCTAATTGATCATCCAATGACACAAACACACCTATTGGATGCACAAGATTGGTTAAAAACCCTAATTCAACAAGAATATGCCTAGGGAGGATGAAAATGACCTAAATGTTAATCCAATGACACAACTCAACTTATTGGATGCACAAGATTGGTTGAAAACCCTAATTGGACAAGAATATGCCAAGGGTTGACGAAAATGACCTAAATGTTGTGCAACCACTTACACAAATGAACTTATTGGATGCACAAGATTGGTTAAAAACACTAATTGGACAAGAATAAGCCTAGGGAGGATGAAAATGACCTATATGATCATCCAATGACACAAACACACCTATTGGATGCACAAGATTGGTTAAAAACCCTAATTGGACAAGAATATGCCTAGGGAGGACGAAAATGACCTAAATGTAAATCCAATGACACAAACAAACTTATTGGATGCACAAGATTGGTTAAAAACCCTAATTGGACAAGAATAAGCCTAGGGAGGACGAAAATGACCTAATTGATCATCCAATGACACAAACACACCTATTGGATGCACAAGATTGGTTAAAAACCCTAATTGGACAAGAATATGTCTAGGGAGGACGAAAATGACCTAAATATTAATTCAATGACACAACTCAACTTATTGGATGCACAAGATTGGTTAAAAACCCTAATTGGACAAGAATATGCCTAGGGAGGACGAAAATGACCTAATTGATCATCCAATAATACAAACACACCTATTGGATGCACAAGATTGGTTAAAAACCCTAGTTGGCGAAGAACATGCCTAGGGAGGACGAAAATGACCTAATTGATCATCCAATGACACTAATGAACTTATTGGATGCACAAGATTGGTTAAAAACCCTAATTGGACAAGAATAAGCCTAGGGAGGACGAAAATGACCTAATTGATGATCCAATGACACAAACACACCTATTGGATGCACAAGATTGGTTAAAAACCCTAACTGGACAAAAATATGCCTAGGTAGGACGAAAATCACTTAATTGATCATCCAATGACACAAACACACCTATTGGATGCACAAGATTGGTTAAAAACCCTAATTGGACAAGAATATGCCTAGGGAGGACGAAAATGACCTAATTGATCATCCAATGACACAAACACACCTATTGGATGCACAAGATTGGTTAAAAACCCTAATTGGACAAGAATATGCCTAGGGAAGACGAATATGACCTAAATGTTAATCCAATAACACAAATGAACTTATTGGATGCACAAGATTGGTTAAAAACCCTAATTGGACAAGAATAAGCCTAGGGTGAACGAAAATGACCTAAATGTTAATCCAATGACACAACTCAACTTATTGGATGCACAAGATTGGTTAAAAACCCTAATTGGACAAGAATAAGCCTAGGGAGGACGAAAATAACCTAATTGATCATCCAATGACACAAACACACCTATTGGATGCACAAGATTGGTTAAAAACCCTAATTGAACAAGAATATGCCTAGGGAGGACGAAAATGACCTAAATGTTAATCCAATAACACAAATGAACTTATTGGATGCACAAGATTGGTTAAAAACCCTAATTGGACAAGAATAAGCCTAGGGAGGACGAAAATGACCTAAATGTTAATCCAATGACACAACTCAACTTATTGGATGCACAAGATTGGTTAAAAACCCTAATTGGACAAGCATAAGCCTATGGAGGACGAAAATGACCTAATTGATCATCCAATGACACAAACACACCTATTGGATGCACAAGATTGGTTAAAAACCCTAATTGGACAAGAATATGCCTAGGGAGAACGAAAATGACCTAAATGTTAATCCAATGACACAAATGAACTTATTGGATGCTCAAGATTGGTTAAAAACCCTAATTGGACAAGAATAAGCCTAGGGAGGACGAAAATGACCTAATTGATCATCCAATGACACAAACACACCTATTGGATGCACAAGATTGGTTAAAAACCCTAATTGGACAAGAATATGCCTAGGGAGGAGGAAAATTACCTAAATATTAATTCAATGACACTAACAAAGTTATTGGATGCACAAGATTGGTTAAAAACCCTAATTGGACAAGAAAAAGCCTAGGGAGGACGAAAATGACCTAAATGTTAATCCAATGACACAACTCAACTTATTGGATGCACAAGATTGGTTAAAAACCCTAATTGGACAAGAATATGCCTAGGGAGGACGAAAATGACCTAAATGTTAATCCAATGACACAAATGAACTTATTGGATGCACAAGATTGGTTAAAAACCCTAATTGGACAAGAATAAGCCTAGGGAGGACGAAAATGACCTAATTGATCATCCAATGACACAAACACACCTATTGGATGCACAAGATTGGTTAAAAACCCTAATTGGACAAAAATAAACCTAGGGAGGACGAAAATGGCCTAATTGATCATCCAATGACACAAACACACCTATTGGATGCACAAGATTGGTTAAAAACCCTAATTGGACAAGAATATGCCTAGGGAGGACGAAAATACCCTAATTGATCACCCAATGACACAAAGACACCTATTGGATGCACAAGATTGGTTAAAAACCCTAATTTGACAATAATATGCCTAGGGAGGACGAAAATGACCTAAATGTTAATCCAATGACACAAATGAACTTATTGGATGCACAAGATTGGTTAAAAACCCTAATTGGACAAGAATAAGCCTAGGGAGGACGAAAATGACCTAATTGATCATCCAATGACACAAACACACCTATTGGATGCACAAGATTGGTTAAAAACCCTAATTGGACAAGAATAAGCCTAGGGAGGACGAAAATGACCTAATTGATCATCCAATGACACAAACACACCTATTGGATGCACAAGATTGGTTAAAAACCCTAATTGGACAAGAATAAGCATAGAAAGGACGAAAATGACCTAATTGATCATCCAATGACACAAACACACCTATTGGATGGACAAGATTGGTTAAAAACCCTAATTGGACAAGAATATGCCTAGGGAGAACGAAAATGACCTAAATGTTAATCCAATGACACAAATGAACTTATTGGATGCACAAGATTTGTTAAAAACCCTAATTGGTCAAGAATAAGCCTAGGGAGGACGAAAATGACCTAAATGCTAATCCAATGACACAACTCAACTTATTGGATGCACAAGATTGGTTAAAAACCCTAATTGGTCAAGAATAAGCCTAGGAGGACGAAAATGACCAAATTGATCATCCATTGCCACAAACACACCTATTGGATGCACAAGATTGGTTAAAAACCCTAATTGGACAAGAATAAGCCTAGGGAGGACGAAAATGACCTAATTGATCATCCATTGCCACAAACACACCTATTGGATGCACAAGATTGGTTAAAAACCCTAATTGGACAAGAATATGCCTAGGGAGGACGAAAATGACCTAATTGATCATCCAACGACACAAACACACCTATTGGATGCACCAGATCGGTTAAAAACGCTAATTGGACAAGAATAAGCCTAGGGAGGACGAAAATGACCTAATTGATCATCCAATGACACAAACACACCTATTGGATGCACAAGATTGGTTAAAAACCCTAATTGGACAAGAATATGCCTAGGGAGGACGAAAATGACCTAATTGATCATCCAATGACACAAATGAACTTATTGGATGCACAAGATTAGTTAAAAACCCTAATTGGACAAGAATAAGCTTTGGGAGGACGAAAATTACCTAATTGATCATCCAATGACACAAACACACCTATTGGATGCACAAGATTGGTCTAAAACTCTAAATGAGCAAGAATATGCCTAGGGAGGACGAAAATGACCAAAATGTTAATCCAATGACACAAATGAACGTATTGGATGCACAAGATTGGTTAAAAACCCTAATTGGACAAGAATAAGCCTAGGGAGGACGAAAATGACCTAATTGATCATCCAATGACACAAACACACCTATTGGATGCACAAGATTGGTTAAAAACCCTAATTGGACAAGAATATGCCTAGGGAGGACGAAAATGACCTAATTGATCATCCAATGACACAACTCAACTTATTGGATGCACAAGATTGGTTAAAAACCCTAATTGGACAAGAATAAGCCTAGGGAGGACGAAAATAACCTAATTGATCATCCAATCACACAAACATACCTATTGGATGCACAAGATTGGTTAAAAACCCTAATTGGACAAGAATAAGCCTAGGGAGGATGATAATGACCTAATTGATCATCCAATGACACAAACACACCTATTGGATGCACAAGATTAGTTAAAAACCCTAATTGGACAAGAATAAGCCTAGGGAGGACGAAATAGACCTAAATGTTAATCCAATGACACAACTCAACTTATTGGATGCACAAGATTGGTTAAAAACCCTAATTGGACAAGAATAAGCCTAGGGAGGACGAAAATGACCTAATTGATCATCCAATGACACAAACACACCTATTGGATGCACAAGATTGGTTAAAAACCCTAATTGGACAAGAATATGCCTAGGGAGGACGTAAATGACGTAAATATTAATTCAATGACACAAACAAAGTTATTGGATGCACAAGATTGGTTAAAAACCCTAATTGGACTAGAATAAGCATAGGGAGGACGTAAATGACCTAATTGATCATCCAATGACACAAACACACCTATTGGATGCACAAGATTGGTTAAAAACCCTAATTGGACAAGAATATGCCTAGGGAGGACGAAAATGACCTAATTGATCATCCAATGACATAAACACACCTATTGGATGCGCAAGATTTGTTAAAAACCCTAATTGGACAAGAATATGCCTAGGGAGGACGAAAATGACCTAAATGTTAATCCAATGACACAAATGAACTTATTGGATGCACAAGATTGGTTAAAAACCCTAATTGGACAAGAATAAGCCTAGGGAGGACGAAAATGACTTAAATGTTAATCCAATGACACAACTCAACTTATTGGATGCACAAGATTGGTTAAAAACCCTAATTGGACAAGAATAAGCCTATGGAGGACGAAAATGACCTAATTGATCATCCAATGACACAAACACACATATTGGATGCACAAGATTGGTTAAAAACCCTAATTGGACAAGAATATGCCTAGGGAGGACGAAAATGACCTAATTGATCATCCAATGACACAAACACACCTATTGGATGCACAAGATTGGTTAAAAACCCTAATTGGACAAGAATATGCCTAAGGAGAACGAAAATAACCTAATTGATCATCCAACGACACAAACACACCTATTGGATCCACAAGATTGGTTAAAAACCCTAATTGGACAATAATATGCCTAGGGAGGACGAAAATGAACTAAATGTTAATCCAATGACACAAATGAACTTATTGGATGCACAAGATTGGTTAAAAACCCTAATTGGACAAGAATATGCCTAGGGAGGACGAAAATGACCTAAATGTTAATCCAATGACACAAATGAACTTATTGGATGCACAAGATTGGTTAAAAACCCTAATTGGACAAGAATAAGCCTAGGGAGGGCGAAAATGACCTAATTGATCATCCAATGACACAAACACACCTATTGGATGCACAGGATTGGTTAAAAACCCGAATTGGACAAGAATATGCCTAGGGAGGACGAAAATGACCTAAATATTAATTCAATGACACAAACAAAGTTATTGGATGCACAAGATTGGTTAAAAACCCTAATTGGACAAGAATAAGCCTAGGGAGGACGAAAATGACCTAATTGATCATCCAATGACACAAACACACCTATTGGATGCACAAGATTGGTTAAAAACCCTAATTGGACAAGAATAAGCCTAGGGAGGACGAAAATGACCTAATTGATCATCCAATGACACAAACACACCTATTCGAAGCAAAAGATTGGTTAAAAACCCTAGTTGGACAAGAATATGCCTAGGGAGGACGAAAATGACCTAATTGATCATCCAACGACACAAATGAACTTATTGGATACACAAGATTGGTTAAAAACCCTAATTGGACAAGAATAAGCATAGAAAGGACGAAAATGACCTAATTGATCATCCAATGACACAAACACACCTATTGGATGCACAAGATTGGTTAAAAACCCTAGTTGAACAAGAATATACCTAGGGAGGACGAAAATGACCTAATTGATCATCCAATCACACAAATGAACTTATTGGATGCACAAGATTTGTTGAAAACCCTAATTGGACAAGAATAAGCCTAGGGAGGACGAAAATCACCTAAATATTAATTCAATGACACAAACAAAGTTATTGGATGCACAAGATTGGTTAAAAACCCTAATTGGACAAGAATAAGCCTAGGGAGGACGAAAATGACCTAATTGATCATCCAATGACACAAACACACCTTTTGGAAGCACAAGATTGGTTAAAAACCCTAATTGGACAAGAATATGCCTAGGGAGGACGAAAATGACCTAAATGTTAATCCAAAGACACAAATGAACTTATTGGATGCACAAGATTAGTTAAAAACCATAATTGGACAAGAATAAGCCTAGGGAGGACGAAAATGACCTAATTGATCATCCAATGACACAAACACACCTATTGGATGCACAAGATTCGTTAAAAACCCTAATTGGACAAGAATATACCTAGGGAGGACGAAAATGATCTAATTCATCATCCAATGGCACAAACACACCTATTGGATGCACAAGATTGGTTAAAAACCCTAATTGGACAAGAATAAGCCTAGGGAGGACGAAAATGACCTAATTGATCATCCAATGACACAAACACACCTATTGGATGCACAAGATTGGTTAAAAACCCTAATTGGACAAGAATAAGCCTAGGGAGGACGAAAATGACCTAATTGATCATCCATTGCCACAAACACACCTATTGGATGCACAAGATTGGTTAAAAACCCTAATTGGACAAGAATATGCCTAGGGAGGACGAAAATGACCTAAATATTAATTCAATGAAACAAACAAACTTATTGGATACACAAGATTGGTTAAAAACCCTAATTGGACAAGAATAAGCCTAGGGAGGACGAAAATGACCTAATTGATCATCCAATGACACAAACACATCTATTGGATGCACAACATTGGTTAACAACCCTAATTGGACAAGAATAAGCCTAGGGAGGACGAAAATGACCTAATTGATCATCCATTGCCACAAACACACCTATTGGATGCACAAGATTGGTTAAAAACCCTAATTGGACAAGAATATGCCTAGGGAGGACGAAAATGACCTAATTGATCATCCAATGACACAAACACACCTATTTGATGCACAAGATTGGTTAAAAACCCTAATTGGACAAGAATATGCCTAGGGAGGACGAAAATAACCTAAATATATTCAATGACACAAACAAACTTATTGGATGCACAAGATTGGTTAAAAACCCTAATTGGACAAGAATAAGCCTAGGGAGGACAAAAATGACCTAATTGATCATCCAATAACACAACCACACCTATTGGATGCACAAGATTGGTTAAAAACCCTAATTGGACAAGAATATGCCAAGGGAGGACGAAAATGACCTAAATGTTAATCCAATAACACAAATGAACTTATTGGATGCACAAGATTGGTTAAAAACCCTAATTGGACAAGAATATGCCTAGGGAGGACGAAAATGACCTAAATGTTAATCCAATGACACAAATGAACTTATTGGATGCACAAGATTGGTTAAAAACCCTAATTGGACAAGAATAAGCCTAGGGAGGACGAAAATAACCTAATTGAACATCCAATGACACAAACACACCTGTTGGATGCACAAGATTGGTTAAAAACCCTAATTGGACAAGAATATGCCTAGGGAAGACGAAAATGACCTAAATATTAATTCAAGGACACAAACAAAGTTATTGGATGCACAAGATTGGTTAAAAACCCTAATTGGACAAGAATAAGCCTAGGGAGGACGAAAATGACCTAATTGATCATCCAATGACACAAACACACCTATTGGATGCACAAGATTGGTTAAAAACCCTAATTGGACAAGAATATGCCTAGGCAGGACGAAAATAACCTAAATATTAATTCAATGACACAAACAAACTTATTGGATGCACAAGATTGGTTAAAAACCCTAATTGGACAAGAATAAGCCTAGGGAGGACAAAAATGACCTAACTGATTATCCAATGACACAACCACACCTATTGGATGCACAAGATTGGTTAAAAACCCTAATTGGACAAGAATATGCCAAGGGAAGACGAAAATGACCTAAATGTTAAACCAATAACACAAATGAACTTATTGGATGCACAAGATTGGTTAAAAACCCTAATTGGACAAGAATATGCCTAGGGAGGACGAAAATGACCTAAATGTTAATCCAATGACACAAATGAACTTATTGGATGCACAAGATTGGTTAAAAACCCTAATTGGACAAGAATAAGCCTAGGGAGGACGAAAATAACCTAATTGATCATGCAATGACACAAACACACCTATTGGATGCACAAGATTGGTTAAAAACCCAAATTGGACAAGAATAAGCCTTGGGAGGACGAAAATGACCTAATTGATCATCCAATGACACAAACACACCTATTGGATGCACAAGATTGGTTAAAAACCCTAATTGGACAAGAATATGCCAACGGAGGACGAAAATGACCTAAATGTTAATCCAATAACACAAATGAACTTATTGGATGCACAAGATTGGTTAAAAACCCTAATTGGACAAGAATATGCCTAGGGAGGACGAAAATGACCTAAATGTTAATCCAATGACACAAATGAACTTATTGGATGCACAAGATTGGTTAAAAACCCTAATTGGACAAGAATAAGCCTAGGGAGGACGAAAATAACCTAATTGAACATCCAATGACACAAACACACCTATTGTATGCACAAGATTGGTTAAAAACCCTAATTGGACAAGAATATGCCTAGGGAGGACGAAAATGACCTAAATATTAATTAAAGGACACAAACAAAGTTATTGGATGCACAAGATTGGTTAAAAACCCTAATTGGACAAGAATAAGCCTAGGGAGGACGAAAATGACCTAATTGATCATCCAATGACACAAACACACCTATTGGATGCACAAGATTGGTTAAAAACCCTAATTGGACAAGAATATGCCTAGGGAGGACGAAAATAACCTAAATATATTCAATGACACAAACAAACTTATTGGATGCACAAGATTGGTTAAAAACCCTAATTGGACAAGAATAAGCCTAGGGAGGACAAAAATGACCTAATTGATCATCCAATGACACAACCACACCTATTGGATGCACAAGATTGGTTAAAAACCCTAATTAGACAAGAATATGCCAAGGGAGGACGAAAATGACCTAAATGTTAATCCAATAACACAAATGAACTTATTGGATGCACAACTTTGGTTAAAAACCCTAATTGGACAAGAATATGCCTAGGGAGGACGAAAATAACCTAAATGTTAAGCCAATGAAACAAACACACCTATTGGATACACACGATTGGTTAAAAACCCTAATTGGACAAGAATATGCCAAGGGACGACGAAAATGACCTAAATGTTAATGCAATGACACAAATGAACTTATTGGATGCACAAGATTGGTTAAAAACCCTAATTGGACAAGAATAAGCCTAGGGAGGACGAAAATGACCTAATTGATCATCCAATGACACAAACACACCTATTGGATGCACAAGATTGGTTAAAAACCCTAATTGGAAAAGAATATGCCTAGGGAGAACGAAAATGACCTAAATATTAATTCAATGACACAAACAAACTTATTGGATGCACAAGATTGGTTAAAAACCCTAATTGGACAAGAATAAGCCTAGGGAGAACGAAAATGACCTAATTGATCATCCAATGACACAAACACACCTATTGGAAGCACAAGATTGGTTAAAAACCCTAATTGGACAAGAATATGCCTAGGGAGGACGAAAATGACCTAAATGTTAATCCAAAGACACAAATGAACTTATTCGATGCACAAGATTGGTTAAAAACCCTAATTGGACAAGAATAAGCCTAGGGAGGACGAAAATGACCTAATTGATTATCCAATGACACAAACACGACTATTGGATGCACAAGATTGGTTAAAAACCCTAATTGGACAAGAATATGCCTAGGGAGGACGAAAATGACCTAAATATTAATTCAATGACACAAACAAACTTATTGGATGCACAAGATTGGTTAAAAACCCTAATTGGACAAGAATAAGCCTAGGGAGGACGAAAATGACCTAATTGATCATCCAATGACACAAACACACCTATTGGAATCACAAGATTGGTTAAAAACCCTAATTGGACAAGAATATGCCAAGGGAGGACGAAAATGACTTAAATGTTAATCCAAAGACACAAATGAACTTATTGGATGCACAAGATTGGTTAAGAACCCTAATTGGACAAGAATAAGCCTAGGGAGGACGAAAATGACCTAATTGATTATCCAATGACACAAACACGACTATTGGATGCACAAGATTGGTTAAAAACCCTAATTGGACAAGAATATGCCTAGGGAGGACGAAAATGACCTAAATATTAATTCAATGACACAAACAAACTTATTGGATGCACAAGATTGGTTAAAAACCCTAATTGGACAAGAATAAGCCTAGGGAGGACGAAAATGACCTAATTGATCATCCAATGACACAAACACACCTATTGGATGCACAAGATTGGTTAAAAACCCTAATTGGACAAGAATATTCCTAGGGAGGACGAAAATAACCTAAATATTAATTCAATGACACAAACAAACTTATTGGATGCACAAGATTGGTTAAAAACCCTAATTGGACAAGAATAAGCCTAGGGAGGACAAAAATGACCTAATTGATCATCCAATGACACAACCACACCTATTGGATGCACAAGATTGGTTAAAAACCCAATTGGACAAGAATATGCCAAGGGAGGACGAAAATGACCTAAATGTTAATCCAATAACACAAATGAACTTATTGGATGCACAAGATTGGTTAAAAACCCTTATTGGACAAGAATATGCCTAGGGAGGACGAAAATGACCTAAATGTTAATCCAATGACACAACTCTACGTATTGGATGCACAAGATTGGTTAAAAACCCTAATGGGACAAGAATAAGCCTAGGGAGGACGAAAATGACCTAATTGATCATCCAATGACACAAACACACCTATTGGATGCACAAGATTGGTTAAAAACCCTAATTGGACAAGAATATGCCAGAATATCCCTAGGGAGGACGTAAATGACCTAATTGATCATCCAATGACACAAATGAACTTATTGGATGCACAACTTTGGTTAAAAACCCTAATTGGACAAGAATATGCCTAGGGAGGACGAAAATGACCTAAATGTTAATCCAATGAAACAAACACACCTATTGGATAAACATGATTGGTTAAAAACCCTAATTGGACAAGAATATGCCTAGGGAGGATGAAAATGACCTAAATGTTAATGCAATGAAACAAATGAACTTATTGGATGCACAAGATTGGTTAAAAACACTAATTGGACAAGAATAAGCCTAGGGAGGACGAAAATGACCTAAATGTTAATCCAATGACACAACTCAACTTATTGGATGCACAAGATTGGTTGAAAACCCTAATTGGACAAGAATAAGCCTAGGGAGGACGAAAATGACCTAAATATAAATTCAATGAAACAAACAAACTTATTGGATGCACAAGATTGGTTAAAAACCCTAATTGGACAAGAATAAGCCTAGGGAGGACGAAAATGACCTAATTGATCATCCAATGACACAAACACACCTATTGGATGCACAAGATTGGTTAAAAACCCTAATTGGACAAGAATATGCCTAGGGAGGACGAAAATGACCTAAATATTAATTCAATGACACAAACAAACTTATTGGATGCACAAGATTGGTTAAAAACCCTAATTGGACAAGAATAATCCTAGGGAGGACTAAAACGACCTAATTGATCATCCAATGACACAACCACACCTATTGGATGCACAAGATTGGTTAAAAACCCTAATTGGACAAGAACATGCCAAGGGTGGACGAAAATGACCTAAATGTTAATCCAATAACACAAATGAACTTATTGGATGCACAAGATTGGTTAAAAACCCTACTTGGACAAGAATATGCATAGGGAGGACGAAAATGACCTAAATGTTAATCCAATGACACAAATGAACTTATTGGATGCACAAGATTGGTTAAAAACCCTAATTGGACAAGAATAAGCCTAGGGAGGACAAAAATGACCTAATTGATCATCCAATGACACAACCACACCTATTGGATGCACAAGATTGGTTAAAAACCCAAATTGGACAAGAATATGCCAAGGGAGGACGAAAATGACCTAAATGTTAATCCAATAACACAAATGAACTTATTGGATGCACAAGATTGGTTAAAAACCCTAATTGGACAAGAATGTGCCTAGGGAGGACGAAAATGACCTAAATGTTAATCCAATGACACAACTCAACTTATTGGATGCACAAGATTGGTTAAAAACCCTAATGGGAAAAGAATAAGCCTAGGGAGGACGAAAATGACCTAATTGATCATCCAATGACACAAATGAACTTATTGGATGCACAACTTTGGTTAAAAACCCTAATTGGACAAGAATATTCCTAGGGAGGACGAAAATGACCTAAATGTTAATCCTATGAAACAAACACACCTATTGGATAAACATGATTGGTTAAAAACCCTAATTGGACAAGAATATGCCTAGGGAGGACGAAAATGACCTAAATGTTAATGCAATGACACAAATGAACTTATTGGATGCACAAGATTGGTTAAAAACACTAATTGGACAAGAATAAGCCTAGGGAGGATGAAAATGACCTATATGATCATCCAATGACACAAACACACCTATTGGATGCACAAGATTGGTTAAAAACCCTAATTGGACAAGAATATGCCTAGGGAGGACGAAAATGACCTAAATGTAAATCCAATGACACAAACAAACTTATTGGATGCACAAGATTGGTTAAAAACCCTAATTGGACAAGAATAAGCCTAGGGAGGACGAAAATGACCTAATTGATCATCCAATGACACAAACACACCTATTGGATGCACAAGATTGGTTAAAAACCCTAATTGGACAAGAATATGTCTAGGGAGGACGAAAATGACCTAAATATTAATTCAATGACACAACTCAACTTATTGGATGCACAAGATTGGTTAAAAACCCTAATTGGACAAGAATATGCCTAGGGAGGACGAAAATGACCTAATTGATCATCCAATAATACAAACACACCTATTGGATGCACAAGATTGGTTAAAAACCCTAGTTGGCGAAGAACATGCCTAGGGAGGACGAAAATGACCTAATTGATCATCCAATGACACTAATGAACTTATTGGATGCACAAGATTGGTTAAAAACCCTAATTGGACAAGAATAAGCCTAGGGAGGACGAAAATGACCTAATTGATGATCCAATGACACAAACACACCTATTGGATGCACAAGATTGGTTAAAATCCCTAACTGGACAAGAATATGCCTAGGTAGGACGAAAATGACCTAATTGATCATCCAATGACACAAACACACCTATTGGATGCACAAGATTGGTTAAAAACCCTAATTGGACAAGAATATGCCTAGGGAAGACGAATATGACCTAAATGTTAATCCAATAACACAAATGAACTTATTGGATGCACAAGATTGGTTAAAAACCCTAATTGGACAAGAATAAGCCTAGGGAGGACGAAAATGACCAAATTGGTCATCCAATGACACAAACACACCTATTGGATGCACAAGATTGGTTAAAAACCCTAATTGGACAAGAATATGTCTAGGGAGGACGAAAAGGACCTAAATATTAATTCAATGACACAAACAAACTTATTGGATGCACAAGATTGGTTAAAAACCCTAATTGGACAAGAATAAGCCTAGGGAGGACGAAAATGACCTAATTGATCATCCAATGACACAAACACACCTATTGGATGCACAAGATTGGTTAAAAACCCTAATTGGACAAGAATAAGCCAAGGAGGACCAGAATGACCTAATTGATCATCTAATGACACAAACACACCTATTGGAAGCACAAGATTGGTTAAAAACCCTAATTGGACAAGAATATGCCCAGGGAGGACAAAAATGAACTAATTGATCATCCAATGACACAAACACACCTATTGGATGCACAAGATTGGTTAAAAACCCAAATTGGACAAGAATATGCCTAGGGAGGACGAAAATGACCTAAATATTAATTCAATGACACAAACAAACTTATTGGATGCACAAGATTGGTTAAAAACCCTAATTGGACAAGAATAAGCCTAGGGAGGACGAAAATGACCTAATTGATCATCCAATGACACAAACACACCTATTGGATGCACAAGATTGGTTAAAAACCCTAATTGGACAAGAATATGCCTAGGGAGGACGAAAATGACCTAATTGGTCATCCAATGACACAAACACACCTATTGGATGCACAAGATTGGTTAAAAACCCTAATTGGACAAGAATAAGCCTAGGGAGGACGAAAATAACCTAATTGATCATCCAATGACACAAACACACCTATTGGATGCACAAGATTGGTTAAAAACCCTAATTGGACAAGAATATGCCTAGGCAGGACGAAAATGATCTAAATGTTAATCCAATGACACAAATGAACTTATTGGATGCACAAGATTGGTTAAAAACCCTAATTGGACAAGAATAAGCCTAGGGAGGACGAAAATGACCTAATTGATCATCCAATGACACAAACACACCTATTGGATGCACAAGATTGGTTAAAAACCCTAATTGGACAAGAATATGCCTAGGGAGGACGAAAATGACCTAATTGATCATCCAAGGACACAAATGAACTTATTGGATGCACAAGATTGGTTAAAAACCCTAATTGGACAAGAATAAGCCTAGGGAGGACGAAAATGACCTAATTGATCATCCAATGACACAAACACACCTATTGGAAGCACAAGATTGGTTAAAAACCCTAATTGGACAAGAATATGCCTAGGGAGGACGAAAATTACCTAACTGTTAATCCAATGACACAAATGAACTTATTGGATGCACAAGATTGGTTAAAAACCCTAATTGGACAAGAATAAGCCTAGGGAGGACGAAAATGACCTAATTGATCATCCAATGACACAAACACACCTATTGGATGCACAAGATTGGTTAACAACCCTAATTGGACAAGAATAAGTCTAGGGAGGACGAAAATGACCTAATTGATCATCCATTGCCACAAACACACCTATTGGATGCACAAGATTGGTTAAAAACCCTAATTGGACAAGAATATGCCTAGGGAGGACGAAAATGACCTAAATATTAATTCAATGACACAAACAAACTTATTGGATGCACAAGATTGGTTAAAAACCCTAATTGGACAAGAATAAGCCTAGGGAGGACGAAAATGACCTAATTGATCATCCAATGACACAAACACACCTATTGGTTGCACAAGATTGGTTAAAAACCCTAATTGGACAAGAATATGCCTTGGGAGGACGAAAATGACCTAATTGATCATCCAATGACCCAAACACACCTATTGGATGCACAAGATCGGTTAAAAACCCTAATTGGACAAGAATAAGCCTATGGAGGACGAAAACGACCTAATTGATCATCCAATGACACAAGCACACCTATTGGATGCACAAGATTGGTTAAAAACCCTAATTGGACAAGAATATGCCTAGGGAGGATGACAATGACCTAAATGCTAATCCAATGACACAACTCAAATTACTGGATGCACAAGATTGGTTAAAAACCTTAATTGTTCAAGAATAAGCCTGGGGAGGACGAAAATGACCTAATTGATCATCCAATGACACAAACACACCTATTGGATGCACAAGATTGGTTAAAAACCCTAATTGGACAAGAATAGGCCTAGGGAGGACGAAAATGACCTAATTGATCATCCATTGCCACAAACACACCTATTGGATGCACAAGATTGGTTAAAAACCCTAATTGGACAAGAATAGGCCTAGGGAGGACGAAAATGACTTAATTGATCATCCAATGACATAAACACACCTATTGGATGCACAAGGTTGGTTAAAAACCCTAATTAAACAAGAATATGCCTAGGGAGGACGAAAATGACCTAAATATTAATTCAATGACATTAACAAATTTGTTGGATGTACAAGATTGGGTAAAAACCCTAATTGGACAAGAATAAGCCTAGGGAGGACGAAAATGACCTAATTGATCATCCAATGACACAAACACACCTATTGGAAGCAAAAGATTGGTTAAAAACCCTAATTGGACAAGAATATGCCTAGGGAGGACGAAAATGACCATAATGTTAATCCAATGACACAAATGAACTTATTGGATGCACAAGATTGGTTAAAAACCCTAATTGGACAAGAATAAGCCTAGGGAGGACGAAAATAACCTAATTGATCATCCAATGACACAAACACACCTATTGGATGCACAAGATTGGTTAAAAACCCTAATTGGACAAGAATATGCCTAGGGAGGACGAAAATCACCTAATTGATCATCCAATGACACAAACACAACTATTGGATGCACAAGATTGGTTAAAAACCCTAATTGGACAAGAATAAGCCTAGGGAGGACGAAAATGACCTAAATGTTAATCCAATGACACAACTCAACTTATTGGATGCACAAGATTGGTTAAAAACCCTAATTGGACAAGAATATGCCTAGGGAGGACGAAAATGACCTAAATGTAAATCCAATGACACAAATGAACTTATTGGATGCACAAGATTGGTTAAAAACCCTAATTGGACAAGAATATGCCAAGGGAGGACGAAAATGACCTAAATGTTAATCCAATAACACAAATGAACTTATTGGTTGCACAAGATTGGTTAAAAACCCTAATTGGACAAGAATATGCCTAGGGAGGACGAAAATGACCTAAATGTTAATCCAATGACACAACTCAACTTATTGGATGCACAAGATTGGTTAAAAACCCTAATGGGACAAGAATAAGCCTAGGGAGGACGAAAATGACCTAATTGATCATCCAATGACACAAACACACCTATTGGATGCACAAGATTGGTTAAAAACCCTAATTGGACAAGAATATGCCAGAATATCCCTAGGGAGGACGTAAATGACCTAATTGATCATCCAATGACACAAATGAACTTATTGGATGCACAACTTTGGTTAAAAACCCTAATTGGACAAGAATATGCCTAGGGAGGACGAAAAATGACCTAAATGTTAATCCAATGAAACAAGCACACCTATTGGATAAACATGATTGGTTAAAAACCCTAATTGGACAAGAATATGCCTAGGGAGGACGAAAATGACCTAAATGTTAATGCAATGACACAAATGAACTTATTGGATGCACAAGATTGGTTAAAAACACTAATTGGACAAGAATAAGCCTAGGGAGGATGAAAATGACCTATATGATCATCCAATGACACAAACACACCTATTGGATGCACAAGATTGGTTAAAAACCCTAATTGGACAAGAATATGCCTAGGGAGGACGAAAATGACCTAAATGTAAATCCAATGACACAAACAAACTTATTGGATGCACAAGATTGGTTAAAAACCCTAATTGGACAAGAATAAGCCTAGGGAGGACGAAAATGACCTAAATGTTAATCCAATGACACAACTCAACTTATTGGATGCACAAGATTGGTTGAAAACCCTAATTGGACAAGAATAAGCCTAGGGAGGACGAAAATGACCTAAATGTTAATCCAATGACACAACTCAACTTATTGGATGCACAAGATTGGTTAAAAACCCTAATTGGACAAGAATAAGCCTAGGGAGAACGAAAATGACCTAATTGATCATCCAATGACACAAACACACCTATTGAATGCACAATATTCGTTAAAAACCCTAATTGGACAAGAATACGCCTAGGGAGGACGAAAATGACCTAATTAATCATCCAATGACACAAACACACCTATTGGATGCACAAGATTGGTTAACAACCCTAATTGGACAAGAATAAGCCTAGGGAGGACGAAAATGACCTAATTGATCATCCATTGCCACAAACACACCTATTGGATGCACAAGATTGGTTAAAAACCCTAATTGGACAAGAATATGCCTAGGGAGGACGAAAATGACCTAAATATTAATTCAATGAATCAAACAAACATATTGGATGCACAAGATTGGTTAAAAACCCTAATTGGACAAGAACAAGCCTAGGGAGGACGAAAATGACCTAATTGATCATCCAATGACACAAACACACCTATTGGATGCACAAGATTGGTTAACAACCCTAATTGGACAAGAATAAGCCTAGGGAGGACGAAAATGACCTAATTGATCATCCATTGCCACAAACACACCTATTGGATACACAAGATTGGTTAAAAACCCTAATTGGACAAGAATATGCCTAGGGAGGACGAAAATGACCTAAATGTTAATCCAATGACACAAATGAACTTATTGGATGCACAAGATTGGTTAAAAACCCTAATTGGACAAGAATAAGCCTAGGGAGGACGAAAATGACCTAAATGCTAATCCAATGACACAACTCAACTTATTGGATGCACAAGATTGGTTAAAAACCCTAATTGGGCTAGAATAAGCATAGGGAGGACGAAAATGACCTAATTGATCATCCAATGACACAAACACACCTATTGGATGCACTAGATTGGTTAAAAACCCTAATTGGACAAGAATAAGCCTAGGGAGGACGAAAATGACCTAATTGATCATCCATTGCCACAAACACACCTATTGGATGCACAAGATTGGTTAAAAACCCTAATTGGACAAGAATATGCCTAGGGAGGACGAAAATGACCTAATTGATCATCCAATGACACAAACACACCTATTGGATGCACAAGATTGGTTAAAAACCCTAATTGGACAAGAATATGCCTAGGGAGGACGAAAATGACCTAAATATTAATTCAATGACACAAACAAACTTATTGGATGCACAAGATTGGTTAAAAACCCTAATTGGACAAGAATAAGCCTAGGGAGGACGAAAATGACCTAATTGATTATCCAACGACACAAACACACCAATTGGAAGCACAAGATTGGTTAAAAACCCTAATTGGACAAGAATATGCCTAGGGAGGACGAACATGACCTAAATGTTAATCCAATGACACAAATGAACTTATTGGATGCACAAGATTGGTTAAAAACCCTAATTGGACAAGAATAAGCCTAGGGAGGACGAAAATGACCTAATTGATCATCCAATGCCACAAACACACTTATTGGATGCACAAGATTGGTTAAAAACCCTAATTGGACAAGAATATGCCTAGGGAGGACGAAAATGACCTAATTGATCATCCAATGACACAAACACACCTATTGGATGCACAAGATTGGTTAAAAACCCTAATTGGACAAGAATATGCTTAGGGGGGACGAAAATGAGCTAAATATTAATTCAATGACACAAACAAACTTATTGGATGCACAAGATTGGTTAAAAACCCTAATTGGACAAGAATAAGCCTAGGGAGGACGAAAATGACCTAATTGATCATCCAATGACACAAACACACCTATTGGATGCACAAGATTGGTTAAAAACCCTAATTGGACAAGAATAAGCCTAGGGAGGACGAAAATGACCTAATTGATCATCCATTGCCACAAACACACTTATTGGATGCACAAGATTGGGTAAAAACCCTAATTGGACAAGAATATGCCTAGGGAGGACGAAAATGACCTAAATATTAATTCAATGACACAAACAAACTTATTGGATGCACAAGATTGGTTAAAAACCCTAATTGGACAAGAATAAGCCTAGGGAGGACGAAAATGACCTAATTGATCATCCAATGACACAAACACACCTATTGGATGCACAAGATTGGTTAAAAACCCTAATTGGACAAGAATATTCCTAGGGAGGACGAAAATAACCTAAATATTAATTCAATGACACAAACAAACTTATTGGATGCACAAGATTGGTTAAAAACCCTAATTGGACAAGAATAAGCCTAGGGAGGACAAAAATGACCTAATTGATCATCCAATGACACAACCACACCTATTGGATGCACAAGATTGGTTAAAAACCCAAATTGGACAAGAATATGCCAAGGGAGGACGAAAATGACCTAAATGTTAATCCAATAACACAAATGAACTTATTGGATGCACAAGATTGGTTAAAAACCCTAATTGGACAAGAATGTGCCTAGGGAGGACGAAAATGACCTAAATGTTAATCCAATGACACAACTCAACTTATTGGATGCACAAGATTGGTTAAAAACCCTAATGGGAAAAGAATAAGCCTAGGGAGGACGAAAATGACCTAATTGATCATCCAATGACACAAATGAACTTATTGGATGCACAACTTTGGTTAAAAACCCTAATTGGACAAGAATATTCCTAGGGAGGACGAAAATGACCTAAATGTTAATCCTATGAAACAAACACACCTATTGGATAAACATGATTGGTTAAAAACCCTAATTGGACAAGAATATGCCTAGGGAGGACGAAAATGACCTAAATGTTAATGCAATGACACAAATGAACTTATTGGATGCACAAGATTGGTTAAAAACACTAATTGGACAAGAATAAGCCTAGGGAGGATGAAAATGACCTATATGATCATCCAATGACACAAACACACCTATTGGATGCACAAGATTGGTTAAAAACCCTAATTGGACAAGAATATGCCTAGGGAGGACGAAAATGACCTAAATGTAAATCCAATGACACAAACAAACTTATTGGATGCACAAGATTGGTTAAAAACCCTAATTGGACAAGAATAAGCCTAGGGAGGACGAAAATGACCTAAATGTTAATCCAATGACACAACTCAACTTATTGGATGCACAAGATTGGTTAAAAACCCTAATTGGACAAGATTAAGCATAGGGAGGACGAAAATGACCTATTTGATCATCCAATGACACAAACACACCTATTGGATGCACAAGATTGGTTAAAAACCCTAATTGGACAAGCATATGCCTAGGGAGGACGAAAATGACCTAAATGTTAATCCAATGACACAACTCAACTTATTGGATGCACAAGATTGGTTAAAAACCGTAATTGGACAAGAATAAGCCTGGGGATGACGAAAATGACCTAATTGATCATCCAATGACACAAACACACCTATTGGATGCACAAGATTGGTTAAAAACCCTAATTGGACAAGAATATGCCAGAATATTCCTAGGGAGGATGTAAATGACCTAATTGATCATTCAATGACACAAACAAACTTATTGGATGCACAAGATTGGTTAAAAACCCTAATTGGACAAGAATAAGCCTAGGGAGGACGAAAATGACCTAAATGTTAATCCAATGACACAACTCAACTTATTGGATGCACAAGATTGGTTAAAAACCCTAATTGGACAAGAATAAGCCTACGGAGGACGAAAAAGACCTAAATGTTAATCCAATGACACAACTCAACTTATTGGATGCACAAGATTGGTTAAAAACCCTAATTGGACAAGAATAAGCCTAGGGAGGACGAAAATGACCTAATTGATCATCCAATGACACAAACACACCTATTGGTTGCACAAGATTCGTTAAAAACCCTAATTGGACAAGAATATGCCTAGGGAGGACGAAAATGACCTAATTGATCATCCAATGACACAAACACACCTATTGGATGCACAAGATTGGTTAAAAACCCTAATTGAACAAGAATAAGCCTAGGGAGGACGAAAATAACCTAATTGATCATCCAATGACACAAATAAACCTATTGGATGCACAAGATTGGTTAAAAACCCTAATTGGACAAGAATATGCCTAGGGAGGACGAAAATGACCTAAATGTTAATCCAATGACACAAATGAACTTATTGGATGCACAAGATTGGTTAAAAACCCTAATTGGACAAGAATAAGCCTAGGGAGGACGAAAATGACCTAAATGTTAATCCAATGACACAACTCAACTTATTGGATGCACAAGATTGGTTAAAAACCCTAATTGGACAAGAATAAGCCTAGGGAGAACGAAAATGACCTAATTGATCATCCAATGACACAAACACATCTATTGGATGCACAAGATTGGTTAAAAACCCAAATTGGACAAGAATAAGCCTAGGGAGGACGAAAATGACCTAATTGATCATCCAATGACACAAACACACCTATTGGATGCACAAGATTGGTTAAAAACCCTAATTGGACAAGAATATGCATAGGAAGGACGAAAATGACCTAAATGTTAATCCTATGACACAAATGAACTTATTGGATGCAAAAGATTGGTTAAAAACCCTAATTGGACAAGAATAAGCCTAGGGAGGGCGAAAATGACCTAATTGATTATCCAATGACACAAACACACCTATTGGATGCACAAGATTGGTTAAAAACCCTAATTGGACAAGAATATGCCTAGGGAGGACGAAAATGACCTAAATGTTAATCCAATGACACAAATGAACTTATTGGATGCACAAGATTGGTTAAAAACCCTAATTGGACAAGAATAAGCCTAATGAGGACGAAAATGACCTAATTGATCATCCAATGACACAAACACACCTATTGGGTGCACAAGATTGGTTAAAAACCCTAATTGGACAAGAATATGCCTACGGATGAGGAAAATGACCTAAATATTAATTCAATGACACAAACAAACTTATTGGATGCACAAGATTGGTTAAAAACCCTAATTGGACAAGAATAAGCCTAGGGAGGACGAAAATGACCTAATTGATCATCCAATGACACAAACACACCTATTGGAAGCACAAGATTGGTTAAAAACCCAAATTGGACAAGAATATGCCTAGGGAGGACGAAAATGACCTAAATATTAATTCAATGACACAAACAAACTTATTGGATGCACAAGATTGGTTAAAAACCCTAATTGGACAAGAATAAGCCTAGGGAGGACGAAAATGACCTAATTGATCATCCAATGACACAAACACACCTATTGGATGCACAAGATTGGTTAAAAACCCTAATTGGACAAGAATATGCCTAGGGAGGACGAAAATGACCTAAATATTAATTCAATGACACAAACAAACTTATTGGATGCACCAGATTGGTTAAAAACCCTAATTGGACAAGAATAAGCAGAGGGGGGACGAAAATGACCTAATTGATCATCCAATTACACAAACACACCTATTGGATGCATTAGATTGGTTAAAAACCCTAATTGGACAAGAATATGCCTAGGGAGGACGAAAATGACCTAAATATTAATTCAATGACACAAACAAACTTATTGGATGCACAAGATTGGTTAAAAACCCTAATTGGACAAGAATAAGCCTAGGGAGGACAAAAATGACCTAATTGATCATCCAATGACACAAACATACCTATTGGATGCACAAGATTGGTTAAAAACCCTAATTGGACAAGAATATGCCTAGGGAGGACGAAAATGACCTAATTGATCATCCAATGACACAAACACACCTATTGGATGCACAAGATCGGTTAAAAACCCTAATTGGACAAGAATAAGCCTAGGAAGGACGAAAATGACCTAATTGATCATCCAATGACACAAATGAACTTATTGGATGCACAAGATTAGTAAAAAACCCTAATTGGACAAGAATATGCCTAGGGAGGACGAAAATGACCTAAATATTAATTCAATGACACAAACAAACTTATTGGATGCACAAGATTGGTTAAAAACCCTAATTGGACAAGAATAAGCCTAGGGAGGACGGAAATGACCTAATTGATCTTCCAATGACAAAAACACACCTAATGGATGCACAAGATTGGTTAAAAACCCTAATTGGACAAGAATATGCCTAGGGAGGACGAAAATGACCTAAATATTAATTCAATGACACAAACAAACTTATTGGATGCACAAGATTGGTTAAAAACCCTAATTGGACAAGAATAAGCCTAGGGAGAACGAAAAAGACCTAATTGATCATCCAATGACACAAACACACCTATTGGATGCACAAGATTGGTTAAAAACCCTAATTGGACAAGAATATGCCTAGGGAGGACGAAAATGACCTAAATGTTAATCCAATGACACAAATGAACTTATTGGATGCACAAGATTGGTTAAAAACCCTAATTGGACAAGAATATGTCTATGGAGGACGAAAATGACCTAATTGATCATCCAATGACACAAACACACCTATTGGATGCACAAGATTGGTTAAAAACCCTAATTGGACAAGAATAAGCCTAGGGAGGACGAAAATGACCTAATTGATCATCCAATGACACAAACACACCTATTGGATGCACAAGATTGGTTAAAAACCCTAATTGGACAAGAATATGCCTAGGGAGGAAGAAAATAACCTAATTGATCATCCAATGACACAAACACACCTATTGGATGCACAAGATTGGTCTAAAACTCTAATTGGACAAGAATATGCCTAGGGAGGACGAAAATGACCTAAATGTTAATCCAATGACACAAATTAACTTATTGGATGCACAAGATTGATTAAAAACCCTAATTGGACAAGAATAAGCCTAGGCAGGACGAAAATGACCTAAATGTTAATCTAATGACACAACTCAACTTATTGGATGCACAAGATTGGTTAAAAACCCTAATTGGGAAAGAATAAGCCTAGGGAGGACGAAAATGACCTAATTGATCATCCAATGACACAGACACACCTATTGGATGCACAAGATTGGTTAAAAACCCTAATTGGACAAGAATAAGCCTAGGGAGGACGAAAATGACCTAAATGTTAATCCAATGACACAACTCAACTTATTGGATGCACAAGATTGGTTAAAAACCCTAATTGGACAAGAATAAGCCTAGGGAGGACGAAAATAACCTAATTGATCATCCAATAACACAAACACACCTATTGGATGCACAAGATTGGTTAAAAACCCTAATTGGACAAGAATATGCCTAGGGAGGATGAAAATGACCTAATTGATCATCCAATGACACAAATGAACTTATTGGATGCACAAGATTGGTTAAAAACCCTAATTGGACAAGAAAAAGCCTAGGGTGGACGAAAATGACCTAATTGATCATCCAATGACACAAACACACCTATTGGATGCACAAGATTGGTTAAAAACCCTAGTTGGACAAGAATATGCCTAGGGAGGACGAAAATGACCTAATTGATCATCCAATGACACAAATGAACTTATTGGATGCACAAGATTGGTTAAAAACCCTAATTGGACAAGAATATGCCTAGGGAGGACGGAAATTACCTAAATATTAATTCAATGACACAAACAAACTTATTGGATGCACAAGATTGGTTAAAAACCCTAATTGGACAAGAATAAGCCTAGGGAGGACGAAAATGACCTAATTGATCATCCAATGACACAAACACACCTATTGGATGCACAAGATTGGTTAAAAACCCTAGTTGGACAAGAACAGGCCTAGGGAGGACGAAAATGACCTAATTGATCATCCAATGACACTAATGAAGTTATTGGATGCACAAGATTGGTTTAAAACCCTAATTGGACAAGAATAAGCCTAGGGAGGACGAAAATGACCTAATTGATCATCCAATGACACAAACACACCTATTGGATACACAAAATTGGTTAAAAACCCTAGTTGGACAAGAACATGACTAGGGTGGATGAAAATGACCTCATTGATCATCCAATGACACAAACACACCTATTGGATGCACAGGATTGGTTAAAAACCCGAATTGGACAAGAATATGCCTAGGGAGGACGAAAATGACCTAAATATTAATTCAATGACACAAACAAACTTATTGGATGCACAAGATTGGTTAAAAACCCTAATTGGACAAGAATAAGCCTAGGGAGGACGAAAATGACCTAATTGATCATCCAATGACACAAACACACCTATTGGATGCACAAGATTGGTTAAAAACCCTAATTGGGTAAGAATATGCCTAGGGAGGACGAAAATGACCTAAATATTAATTCAGTGACACAAACAAACTTATTGGATGCACAAGATTGGTTAAAAACCCTAATTGGACAAGAATAAGCCTAGGGAGGACGAAAATGACCTAAATGTTAATCCAATAACACAAACTCACCTATTGGATGCACAAGATTGGTTAAAAACCCTAATTGGATAAGAATAAGCCTAGGGAGGACGAAAATGACCTAATTGATCACCCAATGACTCAAACACACCTATTGGATGCACAAGATTGGTTAAAAACCCTAATTGGACAAGAATAAGCCTAGGGAGGACGAAAATGACCTAATTGATCATCCAATGACACAAACACACCTATTGGAAGCACAAGATTGGTTAAAAACCCTAATTGGACAAGAATAAGCCTAGGGAGGATGAAAATGACCTAATTGATCATCCAATGACACAAACACACCTATTGGATGCAAAAAATTGGTTTAAAACCCTAATTGGACAAGAATATGCCTAGGGAGGACGAAAATGACCTAAATATTAATTCAATGACATAAACAAACTTATTGGATGCACAAGATTGGTTAAAAACCCTAATTGGACAAGAATAAGCCTAGGGAGGACGAAAATGACCTAATTGATCATCCAATGACACAAACACACCTATTGGAAGCACAAGATTGGTTAAAAACCCTAATTGGACAAGAATATGCCTAGGGAGGACGAAAATGACCTAAATGTTAATCCAATGACACAAATGAACTTATTGGATGCACAAGATTGGTTAAAAACCCTAATTGGACAAGAATAAGCCTAGGGAGGGCGAAAATGACCTAATTGATCATCCAAAGACACCAACACACCTATTGGATGCACAAGATTGGTTTAAAACCCTAGTTGGACAAGAATATGCCTAGGGAGGACGAAAATGCCCTAATTGATCATCCAATGACACAAATGAACTTATTGGATGCACAAGATTGGTTAAAACCCCTAATTGGACAAGAATAAGCCTAGGGAGGACGAAAATGACCTAATTGATCATCCAATGACACAAACACACCTATTGGATGCACCAGATTGGTTAAAAACCCTAATTGGACAAGAATATGCCTAGGGAGGACGAAAATGACCTAAATATTAATTCAATGACACAATCAAACTTATTGGATGCACAAGATTGGTTAAAAACCCTAATTGGACAAGAATAAGCCTAGGGAGGACAAAAATGACCTAATTTATCATCCAATGACACAAACACACCTATTGGATGCACAAGATTGGTTAAAAACCCTAATTCAACAAGAATATGCCTAGGGAGGATGAAAATGACCTAAATGTTAATCCAATGACACAACTCAACTTATTGGATGCACAAGATTGGTTGAAAACCCTAATTGGACAAGAATAAGCCTAGGGAGGACGAAAACGACCTAATTGATCATCCAATGACACAAACACACCTATTGGAAGCACAAGATTGGTTAAAAACCCTAATTGAACAAGAATATGCCAAGGGTGGACGAAAATGACCTAAATGTTGTGCATCCAATGACACAAACACACCTATTGGATGCACAAGATTGGTTAAAAACCCTAATTGGACAAGAATAAGCCTAGGGAGGACGAAAATGACCTAATTGATCATCCAATGACACAAACACACCTATTGGATGCACAAGATTGGTTAAAAACCCTAATTGGACAAGAATATGCCTAGGGTGGACGAAAATGACCTAAATATTAATTCAATGACACAAACAAAGTTATTGGATGCACAAGATTGGTTAAAAACCCTAATTGGACAAGGATAAGCCTAGGGAGGACGTAAATGACCTAATTGATCATCCAATGACACAAACACACCTATTGGATGCACAAGATTGGTTAAAAACCCTAATTGGACAAGAATATGCCTAGGGAGGACGAAAATGACCTAAATATTAATTCAATGACACAAACAAACTTATCGGATGCACAAGATTGGTTAAAAACCCTAATTGGACAAGAATAAGCCTAGGGAGGATGAAAATGACCTAAATGTTAATCCAATGACACAACTCAACTTATTGGATGCACAAGATTGGTTAAAAACCCAAATTGGACAAGAATATGCCTAGGGAGGACGAAAATGACCTAATTGATCATCCAATGACACAAACACACCTATTGGATGCACAAGATTGGTTAAAAACCGTAATTGGACAAGAATATGCCTAGGAAGGAGGAAAATGACCTAATTGATCATCCAATGACACAAACACACCTATTGGATGCACAAGATTGGTTAAAAACCCTAATTGGACAAGAATATTCCTAGGGAGGAAGAAAATAACCTAAATGTTAATCCAATGACACAAACAAACTTATTGGATGCACAATATTGGTTAAAAACCCTAATTGGACAAGAATAAGCCTAGGGAGGACGAAAATGACCTAATTGATCATCCAATGACACAAACACACCTATTGGATGCACAAGATTGGTTAAAAACCCTAATTGGACAAGAATAAGCCTAGGGAGGACGAAAATGACCTAAATGTTAATCCAATGACACAACTCAACTTATTGGATGCACAAGATTGGTTAAAAACCTTAATTGGACAAGAATAAGCATAGGGAGGACGAAAATGACCTAATTGATCATCCAATGACACAAACACACCTATTGGATGCACAAGATTGGCTAAAAACCATAATTGGACAAGAATATGCTTAGGGAGGACGAAAATGACCTAAATATTAATTTAATGACACAAACAAACTTATCGGATGCACAAGATTGGTTAAAACCCCTAATTGGACAAGAATAAGCCTACGAAGGACAAAAATGACCTAATTGATCATCCAAAGACACAAACACACCTATTGGATGCACAAGATTGGATAAAAACCCTAATTGAAAAAGAATAAGCCTAGGGAGGACGTAAATGACCTAATTGATCATCCAATGACACAAACACACCTATTGGATGCACAAGATTGGTTAAAAACCCTAATTGGACAAGAATATGCCTAGGGAGGACGAAAATGACCTAATTGATCATCCAATGACACAAACACACCTATTGGATGCACAAGATTGGTTAAAAACCCTAATTGGACAAGAATATGCCTATGGAGGACGAAAATGACCTAATTGATCATCCAATGACATAAACACACCTATTGGATGCACAAGATTAGTTAAAAACCCTAATTGGACAAGAATAAGCCTAGGGAGGACGGAAATGGCCTAAATGTTAATCCAATGACACAACCCAACTTATTGGATGCACAAGATTGGTTAAAAACCCTAATTGGACAAGAATAAGCCTAGGGAGGACGAAAATGACCTAATTGATCATCCAATGACACAAACACACTTATTGGATGCACAAGATTGGTTAAAAACCCTAATCGGACAAGAATAAGCCTAGTGAGGACGAAAATGACCTAATTGATCATCCAATGACACAAATGAACTTATTGGATGCACAAGATTGGTTAAAAACCCTAGTTAGACAAGAATATGCCTAGGGAGGACGAAAATGACCTAATTGATCATCCAATGACACAAATGAACTTATTGGATGCACAAGATTGGTTAAAAATCCTAATTAGACAAGAATAAGCATAGAAAGGACGAAAATGACCTAATTGATCATCCAATGACACAAACACACCTATTGGATGCACAAGATTGGTTAAAAACCCTAATTGGATAAGAATATGCCTAGGGAGGACGAAAATGACCTAATTAATCATCCAATGACACAAACACACCTATTGAATGCACAAGATTGGTTAAAAACCCTAATTGGACAAGAATATGCCTAGGGAGGACGAAAATGACCTAATTGATCATCCAATGACACAAACACACCTATTGGATGCACAAGATTGGTTAAAAACCCTAATTGGACAAGAATATGCCTAGGGAGGACGAAAATGACCTAAATATTAATTCAATGACACAAACAAACTCATTGGATGCACAAGATTGGTTAAAAACCCTAATTGGACAAGAATAAGCCTAGGGAGGACGAAAATGACCTAATTGATCATCCAATGACACAAACACACCTATTGGAATCACAAGATTGGTTAAAAACCCTTATTGGACAAGAATATGCCTAGGGAGGACGAAAATGACCTAAATGTTAATCCAAAGACACAAATGAACTTATTGGATGCACAAGATTGGTTAAAAACCCTAATTGGACAAGAATAAGCCTAGGGAGGACGAAAATGACCTAATTGATTATCCAATGAGACAAACACGACTATAGGATGCACAAGATTGGTTAAAAACCCTAATTGGACAAGAATATGCCTAGGGAGGACGAAAATGACCTAAATATTAATTCAATGACACAAACAAACTTTTTGGAAGCACAAGATTGGTTAAAAACCCTAATTGGACAAGAATAAGCCTAGGGAGGACGAAAATGACCTAATTGATCATCCAATGACACAAACACACCTATTGGATGCACAAGATTGGTTAAAAACCCTAATTGGACAAGTATACGCCTAGGGAGGACGAAAATGACCTAACTATTAATTCAATGACATAAACAAACTTATTGGATGCACAAGATTGGTTAAAAACCCTAATTGGACAAGAATAAGCCTAGGGAGGACGAAAATGACCTAATTGATCATCCAATGACACAAACACACCTATTGGAAGCACAAGATTGGTTAAAAACCCTAATTGGACAAGAATATTCCTAGGGAGGACGAAAATGACTTAATTGATCATCCATTGCCACAAGCACCCCTATTGGATGCACAAGATTGGTTAAAAACCCTAATTGGACAAGAATAAGCCTAGGGAGGGCGAAAATGACCTAATTGATCATCCAATGACACAAACACACCTATTGGATGCACAAGATTGGTTAAAAACCCTAATTGGACAAGAATATGCCTAGGGAGGACGAAAATTACCTAAATGTTAATCCAATGACACAAATGAACTTATTGGATGCACAAGATTGGTTAAAAACCCTAATTGGACAAGAATAAGCCTAGGGAGGACGAAAATAACCTAATTGATCATCCAATGACACAAACACACCTATTGGATGCACAAGATTGGTTAAAAACCCTAGTTGGACAAGAACATGCCTAGGGTGGACGAAAATGACCTAATTGATCATCCAATGACACTAATGAACTTATTGGATGCACAAGATTGGTTAAAAACCCTAATTGGACAAGAATAAGCCAAGGGAGGACGAAAATGACCTAACTGATCATCCAATGACACAAACACACCTATTGGATGCACAAGATTGGTTAAAAACCCTAATTGGACAAGAATAAGCCTAGGGAGGACGAAAATGACCTAAATGTTAATCCAATAACACAAACTCACCTATTGGATGCACAAGATTGGTTAAAAACCCTAATTGGATAAGAATAAGCCTAGGGAGGACGAAAATGACCTAATTGATCACCCAATGACTCAAACACACCTATTGGATGCACAAGATTGGTTAAAAACCCTAATTGGACAAGAATAAGCCTAGGGAGGACGAAAATGACCTAATTGATCATCCAATGACACAAACACACCTATTGGAAGCACAAGATTGGTTAAAAACCCTAATTGGACAAGAATAAGCCTAGGGAGGATGAAAATGACCTAATTGATCATCCAATGACACAAACACACCTATTGGATGCAAAAAATTGGTTTAAAACCCTAATTGGACAAGAATATGCCTAGGGAGGACGAAAATGACCTAAATATTAATTCAATGACATAAACAAACTTATTGGATGCACAAGATTGGTTAAAAACCCTAATTGGACAAGAATAAGCCTAGGGAGGACGAAAATGACCTAATTGATCATCCAATGACACAAACACACCTATTGGAAGCACAAGATTGGTTAAAAACCCTAATTGGACAAGAATATGCCTAGGGAGGACGAAAATGACCTAAATGTTAATCCAATGACACAAATGAACTTATTGGATGCACAAGATTGGTTAAAAACCCTAATTGGACAAGAATAAGCCTAGGGAGGGCGAAAATGACCTAATTGATCATCCAAAGACACCAACACACCTATTGGATGCACAAGATTGGTTTAAAACCCTAGTTGGACAAGAATATGCCTAGGGAGGACGAAAATGCCCTAATTGATCATCCAATGACACAAATGAACTTATTGGATGCACAAGATTGGTTAAAACCCCTAATTGGACAAGAATAAGCCTAGGGAGGACGAAAATGACCTAATTGATCATCCAATGACACAAACACACCTATTGGATGCACAAGATTGGTTTAAAACCCTAATTGGACAAGAATAAGCCTAGGGAGGACGAAAATGGCCTAATTGATCATCCAATGACACAAACACACCTATTGGATGCACAAGATTGGTTAAAAACCCTAATTGGACAAGAATAAGCCTAGGGAGGATGAAAATGACCTAAATGTTAATCCAATGACACAACTCAACTTATTGGATGCACAAGATTGGTTGAAAACCCTAATTGGACAAGAATAAGCCTAGGGAGGACGAAAACGACCTAATTGATCATCCAATGACACAAACACACATATTGGATGCACAAGATTGGTTAAAAACCCTAATTGAACAAGAATATGCCAAGGGTGGACAAAAATGACCTAAATGTTAATCCAATAACACAAATGAACTTATTGGATGCACAAGATTGGTTAAAAACCCTACTTGGACAAGAATATGCCTAGGGAGGACGAAAATGACCTAAATGTTAATCCAATGACACAAATGAACTTATTGGATGCACAAGATTGGTTAAAAACCATAATTGGACAAGAATAAGCCTAGGGAGGACAAAAATGACCTAATTGATCATCCAATGACACAAACACACCTATTGGATGCACAAGATTGGTTAAAAACCCTAATTGGACAAGAATATGCCTAGGGAGGACGAAAATGACCTAAATATTAATTCAATGACACAAACAAACTTATTGGATGCACAAGATTGGTAAAAAACCCTAATTGGACAAGAATAAGCCTAGGAAGGATGAAAATGACCTAATTGATCATCCAATGACACAAACACACCTATTGGATGCACAACATTGTTTAAAAACCCTAATTGGACAAGAATATGCCTAGGGAGGACGAAAATGACCTAAATATTAATTCAATGACACAAACAAAGTTATTGGATGGACAAGATTGGTTAAAAACCCTACTTGGACAAGAATAAGCCAAGGGAGGACGAAAATGACCTAATTGATCATCCAATGACACAAACACAACTATTGGATGCACAAGATTGGTTAAAAACCCTAATTGTACAAGAATAAGCCTAGGGAGGAAGAAAATGACCTAATTTATCATCCAATGACACAAACACACCTATTGGATGCACAAGATTGGTTAAAAACCCTAATTGGACAAGAATAAGCCTAGGGAGGACGAAAATGACCTAATTGATCATCCAATGACACAAACACACCTATTGGATGCACAAGATTGGTTAAAAACCCTAATTGGACAAGAATAAGCCTAGGGAGGACGAAAATGACCTAATTGATCATCCAATGACACAAACACACCTATTGGATGCACAAGATTGGTATAAAACCCTAGTTGGACAAGAATATGCCTAGGGAGGACGAAAATGACCTAATTGATCATCCAATGACACAAATGAACTTATTGGATGCACAAGATTGGTTAAAAACCATAATTGGACAAGAATAAGCCTAGGGAGGACAAAAATGACCTAATTGATCATCCAATGACACAAACACACCTATTGGATGCACAAGATTGGTTAAAAACCCTAGTTGGACAAGAATATGCCTAGGGAGGACGAAAATGATCTAATTGATCATCCAATGACACAAATAAACTTATTGGATGCACAAGATTGGTTAAAAACCCTAGTTGTACAAGAATATGCCTAGGGAGGACGAAAATGACCTAATTGATCATCCAATGACACAAACGAACTTATTGGATGCACAAGATTTGTTAAAAACCCTAATTGGACAAGAATAAGCCTAGGGAGGACGAAAATGACCTAATTGATCATCCAATGACACAAACACACCTATTGGATGCACAAGATTGGTTAAAAACCCTAATTGGACAAGAATAAGCCTAGGGAGGACGAAAATGACCTAATTGATCATCAAATGACACAAACACACCTATTGGATGCACAAGATTCTTTAAAACCCTAATTGGACAAGAATAAGCCTAGGGAGGACGAAAATGACCTAATTGATCATCCAATGACACAAACACACCTATTGGATGCACAAGATTGGTTAAAAACCCTAATTGGACAAGAATATGCCTAGGGAGGACGAAAATGACCTAAATATTAATTCAATGACACAAACAAAGTTATTGGATGCACAAGATTGGATAAAAACCCTAATTGGACAAGAATAAGCCTAGGGAGGACGAAAATGACCTAATTGATCATCCAATGACACAAACACACCTATTGGATGCACAAGATTGGTTAAAAACCCTAATTGGACAAGAATATCCCTAGGGAGGACGAAAAAATGACCTAAATATTAATTCAATGACACAAACAAAGTTATTGGATGCACAAGATTGGTTAAAAACCCTAATTGGACAAGAATAAGCCTAGGGAGGACGAAAATGACCTAATTGATCATCCAATGACACAAACACACCTATTGGATGCACAAGATTGGTTAAAAACCCTAATTGGACAAGAATATGCCTAGGGAGGACGAAAATGACCTAAATATTAATTCAATGACACAAACAAACTTATTGGATGCACAAGATTGGTTAAAAACCCTAATTCGACATGAATAAGCCTAGGGATGACGAAAATGACCTAATTGATCATCCAATGAGACAAACACACCTATTGGATGCATAAGATTGGTTTAAACCCCTAGTTGGACAAGAATATGCCTAGGGAGGACGAAAATGACCTAAATGTTAATCCAATGACACAAATGAACTTATTGGATGCACAAGATTGGTTAAAAACCCTAATTGGACAAGAATAAGCCTAGGAAGGATGAAAATGACCTAATTGATCATCCAATGACACAAACACATCTATTGGATGCACAAGATTGGTTAAAAACCCTAATTGGACAAGAATATGCCTAGGGAGGACGAAAATGACCTAAATATTAATTCAATGACATAAACAAACTTGTTGGATGCACAAGAATGGTTAAAAACCCTAATTGGACAAGAATAAGCCTAGGGAGGACGAAAATGACCTAATTGATCATCCAATGACACAAACACACCTATTGGATGCACAAGATTGGTTAAAAACCCTAATTGGACAAGAATAAGCCTAGGGAGGACGAAAATGACCTAATTGATCATCCAACGACACAAACACACCTATTGGATGCACAAGATTTCTTAAAAACCCAACTTGGACAAGAATATGCCTAGGGAGGACGAAAATGACCTAATTGATCATCCAATGACACAAACACACCTATTGGATGCACAAGATTGGTTAAAAACCCTAATTGGACAAGAATATGCCTAGGGAGGACGAAAATGACCTAAATATTAATTCAATGACACAAACAAACTTATCGGATGCACAAGATTGGTTAAAAACCCTAATTGGACAAGAATAAGCCTAGGGAGGACGAAAATGACCTAATGGATCATCCAATGACACATACACACCTATTAGATGCAAAAGATTGGTTAAAAACCCTAATTGGACAAGAATAAGCCTAGGGAGGACGAAAATGACCTAATTGATCATCCAATGACACAAACACACCTATTGGATGCACAAGATTGGTTAAAAACCCTAATTGGACAAGAATATGCCTAGGGAGGACGAAAATGACCTAATTGATCATCCAATGACACAAACACACCTATTGGTTGCACAAGATTCGTTAAAAACCCTAATTGGACAAGAATATGCCTAGAAAGGACGAAAGTGACTTAATTGATCATCCAATGACACAAACACACCTATTGGATGCACAAGATTGGTTAAAAACCCTAATTGGACAAGAATATGCCTAGGGAGGACGAAAATGACCTAATTGATCATCCAATGACACAAACACACCTATTGGATGCACAAGATTGGTTAAAAACCCTAATTGGACAAGAATATGCCTAGGGAGGACGAAAATGACCTAAATATTAATTCAATGACACAAACAAACTTATTGGATGCACAAGATTGGTTAAAAACCCTAATTGGATAATAATATGCCTAGGGAGGACGAAAATGACCTAATTGATCATCCAATGACACTAATGAACTTATTGGATGCACAAGATTGGTTAAAAACCCTAATTGGACAAGAATAAGCCTAGGGAGGACGAAAATGACCTAATTGATCATCCAATGACACAAACACACCTATTGGATGCACAAGATTGGTTAAAAACCCTAATTGGACAAGAATATGCCTAGGGAGGACGAAAATGACCTAATTGATCATCCAATGACACAAACACACCTATTGGATGCACAAGATTGGTTAAAAACCCTAATTGGACAAGAATATGCCTAGGGAGGACGAAAATGACCTAAATATTAATTCAATTACACAAACAAAGTTATTGGATGCACAAGATTGGTTAAAAACCCTAATTTGACAAGAATAGGCCTAGGGAGGACGTAAATGACCTAATTGATCATCCAATGACACAAACACACCTATTGGATGCACAAGATTGGTTAAAAACCCTAATTGGACAAGAATATGCCTAGGGAGGACGAAAATGACCTAATTGATCATCCAATGACACAAACACACCTATTGGATGCACAAGATTGGTTAAAAACCCTAATTGGACAAGAATATGCCTAGGGAGGACGAAAATGACCTAAATATTAATTCAATGACACAAACAAACTTATTGGATGCACAAGATTGGTTAAAAACCCTAATTGGACAAGAATAAGCCTAGGGAGGACGAAAATGACCTAATTGATTATCCAACGACACAAACACACCAATTGGAAGCACAAGATTGGTTAAAAACCCTAATTGGACAAGAATATGCCTAGGGAGGACGAACATGACCTAAATGTTAATCCAATGACACAAATGAACTTATTGGATGCACAAGATTGGTTAAAAACCCTAATTGGACAAGAATAAGCCTAGGGAGGACGAAAATGACCTAATTGATCATCCAATGCCACAAACACACTTATTGGATGCACAAGATTGGTTAAAAACCCTAATTGGACAAGAATATGCCTAGGGAGGACGAAAATGACCTAATTGATCATCCAATGACACAAACACACCTATTGGATGCACAAGATTGGTTAAAAACCCTAATTGGACAAGAATATTCCTAGGGAGGACGAAAATGACCTAAATGTTAATCCAATGACACAAATGAACTTATTAGATGTACAAGATTGGTTAAAAACCCTAATTGGACAAGAATAAGCCTAGGGAGGACGAAAATGACCTAATTGATCATCCAATGACACAAACACACCTATTGGATGCACAAGATTGGTTAAAAACCCTAATTGGACAAGAATATGCCTAGGGAGGACGAAAATGACCTAAATATTAATTCAATGACACAAACAAACTTATCGGATACCCTAATTGGACAAGAATAAGCCTAGGGAGGACGAAAATGACCTAATTGATCATCCAATGACACAAACACACCTATTGGATGCACAAGATTGGTTAAAAACCCTAATTGGACAAGAATATGCCTAGGGAGGACGAAAATGACCTAAATATTAATTCAATGACACAAACAAACTTATTGGATGCACAAGATTGGTTAAAAACCCTAATTGGACAAGAATAAGCCTAGGGAGGACGAAAATGACCTAATTGATCATCGAATGACACAAACACACCTATTGGAAGGACAAGATTGGTTAAAAACCCTAATTGGACAAGAATATGCCTAGGGAGGACGAAAATGACCTAAATGTTAATCCAATGACACAAATGAACTTATTGGATGCACAAGATTGGTTAAAAACCCTAATTGGACAAGAAAAAGCCTAGGGAGGATGAAAATGACCTAATTGATCATCCAATGACACAAACACGCCTATTGGATGCACAAGATTGGGTAAAAACCCTAATTGGACAAGAATAAACATAGGGAGCACGAAAATGACCTAATTGATCATCCATTGCCACAAACACACCTATTGGATGCACAAGATTGGTTAAAAACCCTAATTGGACAAGAATAAGCCTAGGGAGGACGAAAATGACCTAATTGATCATCCAATGACACAAACACACCTATTGGATGCACAAGATTGGTTAAAAACCCTAATTGGACAAGAATAAGCCTAGGGAGGACGAAAATGACCTAAATGTTAATCCAATGACACAACTCAACTTATTGGATGCACAAGATTGGTTAAAAACCCTAATTGGACAAGAATAAGCCTAGGGAGGACGAAAATGACCTAACTGATCATCCAATGACACAAACACACCAATTGGATGCACAAGATTCGTTAAAAACCCTAATTGGACAAGAATATGCCTAGGGAGGACGAAAATGACCTAATTGATCATCCAATGACTCAAACACACCTATTGGATGCACAAGATTGGTTAAAAACCCTAATTGGACAAGAATATGCCTAGGGAGGACGAAAATGACCTAAATGTTAATCCAAAGACACAAATGAACTTATTGGATGCACAAGATTGGTTAAAAACCCTAATTGGACAAGAATAAGCCTAGGGAGGACGAAAATGACCTAATTGATCATCCAATGACACAAACACACCTTTTGGAAGCACAAGATTGGTTAAAAACCCTAATTGGACAAGAATATGCCTAGGGAGGACGAAAATGACCTAAATGTTAATCCAAAGACACAAATGAACTTATTGGATGCACAAGATTAGTTAAAAACCATAATTGGACAAGAATAAGCCTAGGGAGGACGAAAATGACCTAATTGATCATCCAATGACACAAACACACCTATTGGATGCACAAGATTCGTTAAAAACCCTAATTGGACAAGAATATACCTAGGGAGGACGAAAATGATCTAATTCATCATCCAATGGCACAAACACACCTATTGGATGCACAAGATTGGTTAAAAACCCTAATTGGACAAGAATAAGCCTAGGGAGGACGAAAATGACCTAATTGATCATCCAATGACACAAACACACCTATTGGATGCACAAGATTGGTTAAAAACCCTAATTGGACAAGAATAAGCCTAGGGAGGACGAAAATGACCTAATTGATCATCCATTGCCACAAACACACCTATTGGATGCACAAGATTGGTTAAAAACCCTAATTGGACAAGAATATGCCTAGGGAGGACGAAAATGACCTAAATATTAATTCAATGACACAAACAAACATATTGGATGCACAAGATTGGTTAAAAACCCTAATTGGACAAGAATAAGCCTTGGGAGGACGAAAATGACCTAATTGATCATCCAATGACACAAACACACCTATTTGATGTACAAGATTGGTTAAAAACCCTAATTGGACAAGAATAAGCCTAAGGAGGACGAAAATGACCTAATTGATCATCCAATGACACAAACACACCTATTGGATGCACAAGATTGGTTAAAAACCCTAATTGGAAAAGAATATGCCTAGGGAGGACGAAAATGACCTAAATATTAATTCAATGACACAAACAAACTTATTGGATGCACAAGATTGGTTAAAAACCCTAATTGGACAAGAATAAGCCCAGGGAGGACGAAAATGACCTAATTGATCATCCAATGACACAAACACACCTATTGGAAGTACAAGATTGGTTAAAAACCCTAATTGGACAAGAATATGCCTAGGGAGGACAAAAATGACCTAAATGTTAATCCAAAGACACAAATGAACTTATTGGATGCACAAGATTGGTTAAAAACCCTAATTGGACAAGAATAAGCCTAGGGAGGACGAAAATGACCTAATTGATTATCCAATGACACAAACACGACTATTGGATGCACAAGATTGGTTAAAAACCCTAATTGGACAAGAATATGCCTAGGGAGGACGAAAATGACCTAAATATTAATTGAATGACACAAACAAACTTATTCGATGCACAAGATTGGTTAAAAACCCTAATTGGACAAGAATAAGCCTAGGGAGGACGAAAATGACCTAATTGATCATCCAATGACACAAACACACCTATTGGATGCACAAGATTGGTTAAATACCCTAATTGGACAAGAATATGCCTAGGGAGGACGAAAATGACCTAAATATTAATTCAATGACACAATCAAACTTATTGGATGCACAAGATTGGTTAAAAACCCTAATTGGACAAGAATAAGCATAGGGAGGACGAAAATGACCTAATTGATCATCCAATGACACAAACACACCTATTGGATGCACAAGATTGGTTAAAAACCCTAATTCAACAAGAATATGCCTAGGGAGGATGAAAATGACCTAAATGTTAATCCAATGACACAACTCAACTTATTGGATGCACAAGATTGGTTGAAAACCCTAATTGGACAAGAATAAGCCTAGGGAGGACGAAAATGACCTAATTGATTATCCAATGACACAAACACACCTATTGGATGCACAAGATTGGTTAAAAACCCTAATTGGAAAAGAATATGCCTAGGGAGGACGAAAATGACCTAAATATTAATTCAATGACACAAACAAACTTATTGGATGCACAAGATTGGTTAAAAACCCTAATTGGACAAGAATAAGCCTAGGGAGGACGAAAATGACCTAATTGATCATCCAATGACACAAACACACCTATTGGATGCACAAGATTGGTTAAAAACCCTAATTGGACAAGAATATTCCTAGGGAGGACGAAAATAACCTAAATATTAATTCAATGACACAAACAAACTTATTGGATGCACAAGATTGGTTAAAAACCCTAATTGGACAAGAATAAGCCTAGGGAGGACAAAAATGACCTAATTGATCATCCAATGACACAACCACACCTATTGGATGCACAAGATTGGTTAAAAACCCTAATTGGACAAGAATATGCCAAGGGAGGACGAAAATGACCTAAATGATAATCCAATAACACAAATGAACTTATTGGATGCACAAGATTGGTTAAAAACCCTAATTGGACAAGAATATGCCTAGGGAGGACGAAAATGACCTAAATGTTAATCCAATGACACAACTCAACTTATTGGATGCACAAGATTGGTTAAAAACCCTAATGGGACAAGAATAAGCCTAGGGAGGACGAAAATGACCTAATTGATCATCCAATGACACAAACACACCTATTGGATGCACAAGATTGGTTAAAAACCCTAATTGGACAAGAATATGCCAGAGTATCCCTAGGGAAGACGTAAATGACCTAATTGATCATCCAATGACACAAATGAACTTATTGGATGCACAACTTTGGTTAAAAACCCTAATTGGTTAAAGAATATGCCTAGGGAGGACGAAAATGACCTAAATGTTAATCCAATGAAACAAACACACCTATTGGATAAACATGATTGGTTAAAAACCCTAATTGGACAAGAATATGCCTAGGGAGGACGAAAATGACCTAAATGTTAATGCAATGACACAAATGAACTTATTGGATGCACAAGATTAGTTAAAAACACTAATTGGACAAGAATAAGCCTAGGGAGGATGAAAATGACCTATATGATCATCCAATGACACAAACACACCTATTGGATGCACAAGATTGGTTAAAAACCCTAATTGGACAAGAATATGCCTAGGGAGGACGAAAATGACCTAAATGTAAATCCAATGACAGAAACAAACTTATTGGATGCACAAGATTGGTTAAAAACCCTAATTGGACAAGAATAAGCCTAGGGAGGACGAAAATGACCTAAATGTCAATCCAATGACACAACTCAACTTATTGGATGCACAAGATTGGTTGAAAACCCTAATTGGACAAGAATAAGCCTAGGGAGGACGAAAATGACCTAAATATAAATTCAATTAAACAAACAAACTTATTGGATGCACAAGATTGGTTAAAAACCCTAATTGGACAAGAATAAGCCTAGGGAGGACGAAAATGACCTAATTGATCATCCAATGACACAAACACACCTATTGAATGCAAAAGATTCGTTAAAAACCCTAATTGGACAAGAATATGCCTAGGGAGGACGAAAATGACCTAAATATTAATTCAATGAATCAAACAAACATATTGGATGCACAAGATTGGTTAAAAACCCTAATTGGACAAGAATAAGCCTAGGGAGGACGAAAATGACCTAATTGATCATCCAATGACACAAACACACCTATTGGATGCACAAGATTGGTTAACAACCCTAATTGGACAAGAATAAGCCTAGGGAGGACGAAAATGACCTAATTAATCATCCAATGACACAAACACACCTATTGGATGCACAAGATTGGTTAAAAACCCTAATTGGACAAGAATATGTCTAGGGAGAACGAAAATGACCTAAATATTAATTCAATGAATCAAACAAACATATTGGATGCACAAGATTGGTTGAAAACCCTAATTGGACAAGAATAAGCCTAGGGAGGACGAAAATGACCTAATTGATCATCCAATGACACAAACACACCTATTGGATGCACAAGATTGGTTAAAAACCCTAATTGGACAAGAATATGCCAAGGGTGGACGAAAATGACCTAAATGTTGTGCATCCAATGACACAAACACACCTATTGGATGCACAAGATTGCTTAAAAACCCTAATTGGACAAGAATAAGCCTAGGGAGGACGAAAATGGCCTAAATGTTAATCCAATGACATAACTCAACTTATTGGATGCACAAGATTGGTTAAAAACCCTAATTGGACAAGAATAAGCCTATGGAGCACGAAAATGACCTAATTGATCATCCAATGACACAAACACACCTATTGGATGCACAAGATTGGTTAAAAACCCTAATTGGACAAGAATATGCCTAGGGAGGACGAAAATGACCTAAATATTAATTCAATGACACAAACAAACTTATCGGATGCACAAGATTGGTTAAAAACCCTAATTGGACAAGAATAAGCCTAGGGAGAACGAAAATGACCTAATTGATCATCCAATGACACAAACACACCTATTGGATGCACAAGATTGGTTAAAAACCCTAATAGGACAAGAATAAGCCTAGGGAGGACGAAAATGACCTAATTGATCATCCAATGACACAAACACACCTATTGGATGCACAAGATTGGTTAAAAACCCTAATTGGACAAGAATATGCCTAGGGAGGACGAAAATGACCTAAATATTAATTCAATGACACAAACAAAGTTATTGGATGCACAAGATTGGTTAAAAACCCTAATTGGACAAGAATAAGCCTAGGGAGGACGAAAATGACCTAATTGATCATCCAATGACACAAACACACCTATTGGATGCACAAGATTGGTTAAAAACCCTAATTGGACAAGAATATGCCTAGGGAGGACGAAAATGACCTAAATATTAATTCAATGACACAAACAAAGTTATTGGATGCACAAGATTGGTGAAAAACCCTAATTGGACAAGAATAAGCCTAGGGGGAACGAAAATGACCTAATTGATCATCCAATGACACAAACACACCTATTGGATGCACAAGATTGGTTAAAAACCCTAATTGGACAAGAATATGCCTAGGGAGGACGAAAATGACCTAAATATTAATTCAATGACACAAACAAAGTTATTGGATGCACAAGATTGGTTAAAAACCCTAATTGGACAAGAATAAGCCTAGGGAGGACGAAAATGACCTAATTGATCATCCAATGACACAAACACACCTATTGGATGCACAAGATTGGTTAAAAACCCTAATTGGACAAGAATATGCCTAATGAGGACGAAAATGACCTAAATATTAATTCAACGACACAAACAAAGTTATTGGATGCACAAGATTGGTTAAAAACCCTAATTGGACAAGAATAAGCCTAGGGAGGACGAAAATGACCTAATTGATCATCCAATGACACAAACACACCTATTGGATGCACAAGATTGGTTAAAAACCCTAATTGGACAAGAATATGCCTAGGGAGGACGAAAATGACCTAAATATTAATTCAATGACACAAACAAAGTTATTGGATGCACAAGATTGATTAAAAACCCTAATTTGACAAGAATAAGTCTAGGTAGGACGAAAATGACCTAATTGATCATCCAATGACACAAACACACCTATTGGATGCACAAGATTGGTTAAAAACCCTAATTGGACATGAATAAGCCTAGGGACGACGAAAACGACCTAATTGATCATCCATTGACACAAACACACCTATTGGATGAACAAGATTGGTTAAAAACCCTAATTGGACAAGAATAAGCCTAGGGAGGACGAAAATGACCTAATTGATCATCCAATGACACAAACACACCTATTGGATGCACAAGATTGGTTAAAAACCCTAATTGGACAAGAATATGCCTAGGGAGGACGAAAATGACCTAAATATTAATTCAATGACACAAACAAAGTTATTGGATGCACAAGATTGGTTAAAAACCCTAATTGGACAAGAATAAGCCTAGGGAGGACGAAAAAGACCTAATTGATCATCCAATGAAACAAACACACCTATTGGAGCACAAGATTGGTTAAAAACCCTAATTGGACAAGAATAAGCCTAGGGAGGACGAAATAGACCTAATTGATCATCCAATGAAACAAACACACCTATTGGATGCACAAGATTGGTTAAAAACCCTAATTGGACAAGAATAAGCCTAGGGAGGACGAAAATGACCTAATTGATCATCCAATGACACAAACACACCTATTGGATGCACAAGATTGGTTAAAAACCCTAATTGGACAAGAATAAGCCTAGGGAGGACGAAAATGACCTAATTGATCATCCAATGACACAAACACACCTATTGGATGCACAAGATTGGTTAAAAACCCTAATTGGACAAGAATATGCTTAGGAAGGACAAAAATGACCTAATTGATCATCCAATGACACAAACACACCTATTGGATGCACAGGATTGGTTAAAAACCCTAATTGGACAAGAATATGCCTAGGGAGGACGAATATGACCTAAATGTTAATCCAATAACACAAATGAACTTATTGGATGCACAAAATTGGTTAAAAACCCTAATTGGACAAGAATATGCCTAGGGAGGACGGATATGACCTAAATGTTAATCCAATCACACAAATGAACTTATTGGATGCACAAGATTGGTTAAAAACCCTAATTGGACAAGAATAAGCCTAGGGAGGACGAAAATGACCTAATTGATCATCCAATGACACAAACACACCTATTGGATGCACAAGATTGGTTAAAAACCCTAATTGGACAAGAATATCCCTAGGCAGGACGAAAATGACCTAAATATTAATTCAATGACACAAACAAAGTTATTGGATGCACAAGATTGGTTAAAAACCCTAATTGGACAAGAATATGCCTAGGGAGGACGAATATGACCTAAATGTTAATCCAATAACAGAAATGAACTTATTGGATGCACAAGATTGGTTAAAAACCCTAATTGGACAAGAATATGCCTAGGGAGGACTGATATGACCTAAATGTTAATCCAATGACACAAATGAACTTATTGGATGCACAAGATTGGTTAAAAACCCTAATTGAACAAGAATAAGCCTAGGGAGGACGAAAATGACCTAATTGATCATCCAATGACACAAACACACCTATTGGATGCACAAGATTGGTTAAAAACCCTAATTGGACAAGAATATGCCTAGGGACGACGAAAATGACCTAATTGATCATCCAATGACACAAACACACCAATTGGATGCACTTGATTGGTTAAAAACCCTAATTGGACAAGAATAAGCCTAGGGAGGACGAAAATGACCTAATTGATCATCCAATGACACAAACACACCTATTGGATGCACAAGATTGGTTAAAAACCCTAATTGGACAAGAATAAGCCTAGGGAGGACGAAAATGACCTAATTGATCATCCATTGCCACAAACACACCTATTGGATGCACAAGATTGGTTACAAACCCTAATTGGACAAGAATAAGCCTAGGGAGGACGAAAATAACCTAATTGATCATCCAATGACACAAAAACACCTATTGGATGCACAAGATTGGTTAAAAACCCTAATTGGACAAGAATAAGCCTAGGGAGGACGAAAATGACCTAATTGATCATCCAATGACACAAACACACCTATTGGATGCACAAGATTGGTTAAAAACCCTAATTGGACAAGAATAAGCCTAGGGAGGACGAAAATGACCTAATTGATCATCCAATGACACAAACACACCTATTGGATGCACAAGATTGGTTAAAAACCCTAATTGGACAAGAATATGCCTAGGGAGGATGAAAATGACCTAAATATTAATTCGATGACACAAACAAAGTTATTGGATGCACAAGATTGGTTAAAAACCCTAATTGGACAAGAATAAGCCTAGGGAGGACGAAAATGACCTAATTGATCATCCAATGACACAAACACACCTATTGGATGCACAAGATTGGTTAAAAACCCTAATTGGACAAGAATTTGCCTAGGGAGGACGAAAATGACCTAAATATTAATTCAATGACACAAACAAAGTTATTGGACGCACAAGATTGGTTAAAAACCCTAATTGGACAAGAATAAGCCTAGGGAGGACGAAAATGACCTAATTGATCATCCAATGACACAAACACACCTATTGGATGCACAAGATTGGTTAAAAACCCTAATTGGACAAGAATATGCCTAGGGAGGACGAAAATGACCTAAATATTAATTTAACGACACAAACAAAGTTATTGGATGCACAAGATTGGTTAAAAACACTAATTGGACAAGAATAAGCCTAGGGAGGACGAAAATGACCTAAATGTTAATCCAATGACACAACTCAACTTATTGGATGCACAAGATTGGTTAAAAACCCTAATTGGACAAGAATAAGCCTAGGGAGGACGAAAATGACGTAATTGATCATCCAATGACACAGACACACCTATTGGATGCACAAGATTGGTTAAAAACCCTAATTGGACAAGAATAAGCCTAGGGAGGACGAAAATGACCTAATTGATCATCCAATGACACAAACACACCTATTGGATGCACAAGATTGGTTAAAAACCCTAATTGGACAAGAATATGCCTAGGGAGGACGAAAATGACCTAAATATTAATTCAATGACACAAACAAAGTTATTGGATGCACAAGATTGGTTAAAAACCCTAATTGGACAAGAATATGCCTAGGGAGGACGAATATGACCTAAATGTTAATCTAATAACACAAATGAACTTATTGGATGCACAAGATTGGTTAAAAACCCTAATTGGACAAGAATATGCCTAGGGAGGACTGATATGACCTAAATGTTAATCCAATGACACAAATGAACTTATTGGATGCACAAGATTGGTTAAAAACCCTAATTGGACAAGAATAAGCCTAGGGAGGACGAAAATGACCTAATTGATCATCCAATGACACAAACACACCTATTGGATGCACAAGATTGGTTAAAAACCCTAATTGGACAAGAATATGCCTAGGGAGGACGAAAATGACCTAAATATTAATTCAATGACACAAACAAAGTTATTGGATGAACAAGATTGGTTAAAAACCCTAATTGGACAAGAATAAGCCTAGGAAGGACGAAAATGACCTAATTGATCATCCAATGACACAAGCACACCTATTGGATGCACAAGATTGGTTAAAAACCCTAATTGGACAAGAATATGCCTAGGGAGGACGAAAATGACCTAAATATTAATTCAATGACACAAACACACCTATTGGATGCACAAGATTGGTTAAAAACCCTAATTGGACAAGAATATGCCTAGGGAGGACTGATATGACCTAAATGTTAATCCAATGACACAAATGAACTTATTGGATGCACAAGATTGGTTAAAAACCCTAATTGGACAAGAATAAGCCTAGGAATGACGAAAATGACCTAATTGATCATCCAATGACACAAACACACCTATTGGATGCACAAGATTGGTTAAAAACCATAATTGGACAAGAATAAGCCTAAGGAGGACGAAAATGACCTAATTGATCATCCAATGACACAAACACACCTATTGGATGCACAAGATTGGTTAAAAACCCTAATTGGACAAGAATAAGCCTAGGGAGGACGAAAATGACCTAATTGATCATCCAATGACACAAACACACCTATTGGATGCACAAGATTGGTTAAAAACCCTAGTTGGACAAGAACATGCCTAGGGAAGACGAAAATGACCTAATTGATCATCCAATGACACTAATGAACTTATTGGATGCACAAGATTGGTTAAAAACCCTAATTGGACAAGAATAAGCCTAGGGAGGACAAAAATGACCTAATTGATCATCCAATGACACAGACACACCTATTGGATGCACAAGATTGGTTAAAAACCCTAATTGGACAAGAATATGCTTAGGGAGGACGAAAATGACCTAATTGATTATCCAATGACACACACACACACCTATTGGATGCACAAGATTGGTTAAAAACCCTAATTGGACAAGAATATGCTTAGGGAGGACAAAAATGACCTAATTGATCTTCCAATGACACAAACACACCTATTGGATGCACAAGATTGGTTAAAAACCCTAATTGGACAAGAATATGCCTAGGGAGGACGAATATGACCTAAATGTTAATCCAATAACACAAATGAACTTATTGGATGCACAAGATTGGTTAAAAACCCTAATTGGACAATAATATGCCTAGGGAGGACGAAAATGACCTAATTGATCATCCAATGACACAAACAAACTTATTGGATGCACAAGATTGGTTAAAAACCCTAATTGGACAAGAATAAGCCTAGGGAGGACGAAAATGACCTAATTGATCATCCAATGACACAAACACACCTATTGGATGCACAAGATTGGTTAAAAACCCTAATTGGACAAGAATATGCCTAGGGAGGACGAAAATGACCTAAATATTAATTGAATGACACAAACAAACTTATTCGATGCACAAGATTGGTTAAAAACCCTAATTGGACAAGAATAAGCCTAGGGAGGACGAAAATGACCTAATTGATCATCCAATGACACAAACACACCTATTGGATGCACAAGATTGGTTAAATACCCTAATTGGACAAGAATATGCCTAGGGAGGACGAAAATGACCTAAATATTAATTCAATGACACAATCAAACTTATTGGATGCACAAGATTGGTTAAAAACCCTAATTGGACAAGAATAAGCATAGGGAGGACGAAAATGACCTAATTGATCATCCAATGACACAAACACACCTATTGGATGCACAAGATTGGTTAAAAACCCTAATTCAACAAGAATATGCCTAGGGAGGATGAAAATGACCTAAATGTTAATCCAATGACACAACTCAACTTATTGGATGCACAAGATTGGTTGAAAACCCTAATTGGACAAGAATAAGCCTAGGGAGGACGAAAATGACCTAATTGATTATCCAATGACACAAACACACCTATTGGATGCACAAGATTGGTTAAAAACCCTAATTGGAAAAGAATATGCCTAGGGAGGACGAAAATGACCTAAATATTAATTCAATGACACAAACAAACTTATTGGATGCACAAGATTGGTTAAAAACCCTAATTGGACAAGAATAAGCCTAGGGAGGACGAAAATGACCTAATTGATCATCCAATGACACAAACACACCTATTGGATGCACAAGATTGGTTAAAAACCCTAATTGGACAAGAATATTCCTAGGGAGGACGAAAATAACCTAAATATTAATTCAATGACACAAACAAACTTATTGGATGCACAAGATTGGTTAAAAACCCTAATTGGACAAGAATAAGCCTAGGGAGGACAAAAATGACCTAATTGATCATCCAATGACACAACCACACCTATTGGATGCACAAGATTGGTTAAAAACCCAAATTGGACAAGAATATGCCAAGGGAGGACGAAAATGACCTAAATGTTAATCCAATAACACAAATGAACTTATTGGATGCACAAGATTGGTTAAAAACCCTGATTGGACAAGAATATGCCTAGGGAGGATGAAAATGACCTAAATGTTAATCCAAGGACACAACTCAACTTATTGGATGCACAAGATTGGTTAAAAACCCTAATGGGACAAGAATAAGCCTAGGGAGGACGAAAATGACCTAATTGATCATCCAATGACACAAACACACCTATTGGATGCACAAGATTGGTTAAAAACCCTAATTGGACAAGAATATGCCAGAATATCCATAGGGAGGACGTAAATGACCTAATTGATCATCCAATGACACAAATGAACTTATTGGATGCACAACTTTGGTTAAAACTCCTAATTGGACAAGAATATGCCTAGGGAGGACGAAAATGACCTAAATGTTAATCCAATGAAACAAACACACCTATTGGATAAACATGATTGGTTAAAAACCCTAATTGGACAAGAATATGCCTAGGGAGGACGAAAATGACCTAAATGTAAATCCAATGACACAAACAAACTTATTGGATGCACAAGATTTGTTAAAAACCCTAATTGGACAAGAATAAGCCTAGGGAGGACGAAAATGACCTAAATGTTAATCCAATGACACAACTCAACTTATTGGATGCACAAGATTGGTTGAAAACCCTAATTGGACAAGAATAAGCCTAGGGAGGACGAAAATGACCTAAATATAAATTCAATGAAACAAACAAACTTATTGGATGCACAAGATTGGTTAAAAACCCTAATTGGACAAGAATAAGCCTTGGGAGGACGAAAATGACCTAATTGATCATCCAATGACACAAACACACCTATTGGATGCACAAGATTGGTTAAAAACCCTAATTGGACATGAATAAGCCTAGGGAGGACGAAAATGACCTAATTGATCATCCAATGACACAAACACACCTATTGGATGCACAAGATTGGTTAAAAACCCTAATTGGACAAGAATATGCCTAGGGAGGACGAAAATGACCTAAATATTAATTCAATTACATAAACAAACTTGTTGGATGCACAAGATTGGTTAAAAACCCTAATTGGAAATGAATAAGCCTAGGTAGGACGAAAATGACCTAATTGATCATCCAATGACACAAACACACCTATTGGATGCACAAGATTGGTTAAAAACCCTAATTGGACAAGAATATGCCTAGGGAGGACGAAAATGACCTAAATATTAATTCAATGACACAAACAAAGTTATTGGGTGCACAAGATTGGTTAAAAACCCTAATTTGACAAGAATAAGTCAAGGGAGGACGAAAATGACCTAATCGATCATCCAATGACACAAACACACCTATTGGATGCACAAGATTGGTTAAAAACCCTAATTGGACAAGAATAAGCCTAGGGAGGACGAAAATTACCTAATTGATCATCCAATGACGCAAATGAACTTATTGGATGCACAAGATTGGTTAAAAACCCTAATTGGACAAGATTAAGCATAGAAAGGACGAAAATGACCTAATTGATCATCCAATGACACAAACACACCTATTGGATGCACAAGATTGGTTAAAAACCCTAATTGGACAAGAATATGCCTAGGGAGGACGAAAATGACCTAAATATTAATTCAATGACACAAACAAAGTAATTCGATTCACAAGATTGGTTAAAAACCCTAATTGGACAAGAATAAGCCTAGGGAGGACGAAAATGACCTAATTGATCATCCAATGACACAAACACACCTATTGGATGCACAAGATTGGTTAAAAACCCTAATTGGACAAGAATATGCCTAGGGAGGACGAAAATGACCTAAATATTAATTCAATGACACAAACATACTTATTTGATGCACAAGATTGATTAAAAACCCTAATTGGACAAGAATAAGCCTAGGGAGGACGAAAATGACCTAGTTGATCATCCAATGACACATACACACCTATTGGATGCACAAGATTGGTTAAAAACCCTAATTGGACAAGAATAAGCCTAGGGAGGACGAAAATGACCTAATTGATCATCCAATGACACAAACACACCTATTGGATGCACAAGATTGGTTAAAAACCCTAATTGGACAAGAATATGCCTAGGGAGGACGAAAATGACCTAATTGATCATTTAATGACACAAACACACCTATTGGATGCACAAGATTGGTTAAAAACCATAATTGGACAAGAATAAGCCTAGGGAGGACAAAAATGACCTAATTGATCATCTAATGACACAAACAGACCTATTGGATGCACAAGATTGGTTAAAAACCCTAGTTGGACAAGAACATGCCTAGGGAGGACGAAAATGACCTAATTGATCATCCAATGACACTAATGAACTTATTGGATGCACAAGATTGGTTAAAAACCCTAATTGGACAAGAATAAGCCTAGGTAGGACGAAAATGACCTAATTGATCATCCAATGACACAAACACACCTATTGGATGCACAAGATTGGTTAAAAACCCTAATTGGACAAGAATAAGCCTAGGGATGACGAAAATGACCTAAATGTTAATCCAATGACACCACTCAACTTATTGGATGCACAAGATTGGTTAAAAACCCTAATTGGACAAGAATACGCCTACGAAGGACGAAAATGACCTAATTGATCATCCAATGACACAAACACACCTATTGGATGCACAAGATTGGTTAAAAACCCTAATTGGACAAGAATATGCCTAGGGAGGACGAAAATGACCTAAATATTAATTCAATGACACAAACAAACTTATTGAATGCACAAGATTGGTTAAAAACCCTAATTGGACAAGAATAAGCCTAGGGAGGACGAAAATGACCTAATTGATCATCCGATGACACAAACACACCTATTGGATGCACAAGATTGGTTAAAAACCCTAATTGGACAAGAATAAGCCTAGGGAAGACGAAAATGACCTAATTGATCATCCAATGACACAAATGAACTTATTGGATGCACAAGATTGGTTAAAAACCCTAATTGGACAAGAATAAGCCTAGGGAGAACGAAAATGACCTAAATGTTAATCCAATGACACAACTCAACTTATTGGATGCACACGATTGGTTAAAAACCCTAATTGGACAAGAATAAGCCTAGGGAGGACGAAAATGACCTAATTGATCATCCAATGACACAAACACACCTATTGGATGCACAAGATTGGTTAAAAACCCTAATTGGACAAGAATATGCCTAGGGAGGACGAAAATGACCTAATTGATCATCCAATGACACAAACACACCTATTGGATGCATAAGATCGGTTAAAAACCCTAATTGGACAAGAATATGCCTAGGCAGGACGAAAATGACCTAAATGTTAATCCAATGACACAAATGAACTTATTGGATGCACAAGATTGGTTAAAAACCCTAATTGGACAAGAATAAGCCTAGGGAGGACGAAAATGACCTAATTGATCATCCAATGACACAAACACACCTATTGGATGCACAAGATTGGTTAAAAACCCTAAATCGACAAGAATAAGCCTAGGGAGGACGAAAATGACCTAATTGATCATCCAATGACACAAACACACCTATTGGATGCACAAGATTGGTTAAAAACCCTAATTGGACAAGAATATGCCTAGGGAGGACGAAAATGACCTAAATGTTAATCCAATAACACAAATGAACTTATTGGATGCACAAGATTGGTTAAAAACCCTAATTGGACAAGAATAAGCCTAGGGAGGATCAAAGTGACCTAATTGATCATCCAATGAGAGAAACACACCTATTGGATGCACAAGATTGGTTAAAAACCCTAATTGGACAAGAATAAGCCTAGGGAGGACGAAAATGACCTAATTGATCATCCAATGACACAAACACACCTATTGGATGCACAAGATTGGTTAAAAACCCTAATTGGACAAGAATATGCCTAGGGAGGACGAAAATGACCTAATTGATCATCCAACGACACAAACACACCTATTGGATGCACAAGATTGGTTAAAAACACTTATTGGACAAGAATATTCCTAGGGAGGACGAAAATGACCTAAATATTAATTCAATGACACAAACAAACTTATCGGATGCAGAAGATTGGTTAAAAACACTAGTTGGACAAGAATAAGCCTAGGGAGGACGAAAATGACCTAATTGATCATCCAATGACACAAACACACCTATTGGATGCACAAGATTGGTTAAAAACCCTAATTGGACAAGAATATGCCTAGGGAGGACGAAAATGACCTAATTGATCATCCATTGACACAAACACACCTATTGGATGCACAAGATTGGTTAAAAACCCTAATTGGACAATAATATGCCTAGGGAGGACGAAAATGACCTAAATGTTAATCCAATGACACAAATGAACTTATTGGATGCACAAGATTGGTTAAAAACCCTAATTGGACAAGAATAAGCCTAGGGAGGACGAAAATGACCTAATTGATCATCCAATGACACAAACACACCTATTGGATGCACAAGATTGGTTAAAAACCCTAATTGGAAAAGAATATACCTAGGGAGGAGGAAAATGACCTAAATATTAATTCAATGACACAAACAAAGTTATTGGATGCACAAGATTGGTTAAAAACCGTAATTGGACAAGAATAAGCCTAGGGAGGACGAAAATGACCTAATTGATCATCCAATGACACAAACACACCTATTGGATGCACAAGATTGGTTAAAAACTCTAATTGGACAAGAATAAGCCTAGGGAGGACGAAAATGACCTAATTGACCATCCATTGCCACAAACACACCTATTGGATGCCCAAGATTGGTTAAAAACCCTAATTGGACAAGAATATGCCTAGGGAGGACGAAAATGACCTAAATATTAATTCAATGAAACAAACAAACTTATTGGATGCACAAGATTGGTTAAAAACCCTAATTGGACAAGAATAAGCCTAGGGAGGACGAAAATGACCTAATTGATCATCCAATGACACAAACACACCTATTGGATGCACAAGATTGGTTAAAAACCGTAATTGGACAAGAATAAGCCTAGGGAGGACGAAAATGACCTAATTGATCATCCAATGACACAAACACACCTATTGGATGCACCAGATTGGTTAAAAACCCTAATTGGACAAGAATATGCCTAGGGAGGACGAAAATGACCTAAATATTAATTCAATGACACAATCAAACTTATTGGATGCACAAGATTGGTTAAAAACCCTAATTGGACAAGAATAAGCCTAGGGAGGACGAAAATGGCCTAATTGATCATCAAATGACACAAACACACCTATTGGATGCACAAGATTGGTTAAAAACCCTAATTGGACAAGAATAAGCCTAGGGAGGATGAAAATGACCTAAATGTTAATCCAATGACACAACTCAACTTATTGGATGCACAAGATTGGTTGAAAACCCTAATTGGACAAGAATAAGCCTAGGGAGGACGAAAACGACCTAATTGATCATCCAATGACACAAACACACATATTGGATGCACAAGATTGGTTAAAAACCCTAATTGGACAAGAATATGCCAAGGGTGGACAAAAATGACCTAAATGTTAATCCAATAACACAAATGAACTTATTGGATGCACAAGATTGGTTAAAAACCCTACTTGGACAAGAATATGCCTAGGGAGGACGAAAATGACCTAAATGTTAATCCAATGACACAAATGAACTTATTGGATGCACAAGATTGGTTAAAAACCATAATTGGACAAGAATAAGCCTAGGGAGGACAAAAATGACCTAATTGATCATCCAATGACACAACCACACCTATTGGATGCACAAGATTGGTTAAAAACCCTAATTGGACAAGAATATGCCAAGGGAGGACGAAAATGACCTAAATGTTAATCCAATAACACAAATGAACTTATTGGATGCACAAGATTGGTTAAAAACCCTAATTGGACAAGAATATGTCTAGGGAGGACGAAAATGACCTAAATGTTAATCCAATGACACAACTCAACTTATTGGATGCACAAGATTGGTTAAAAACCCTAATTGGACAAGAATAAGCCTAGGGAGGACGAAAATGACCTAATTGATCATCCAATGACACAAACACACCTATTGGATGCACAAGATTGGTTAAAAACCCTAATTGGACAAGAATATGCCAGAATATGCCTAGGGAAGACGTAAATAACCTAATTGATCATCCAATGACACAAATGAACTTATTGGATGCACAACTTTGGTTAAAAACCCTAATTGGACAAGAATATGCCTAGGGAGGACGAAAATGACCTAAATGTTAATCCAATGAAACAAACACACCTATTGGATACACACGATTGGTTAAAAACCCTAATTGCACAAGAATATGCCTAGGGAGGACGAAAATGACCTAAATGTTAATGCAATGACACAAATGAACTTATTGGATGCACAAGATTGGTTAAAAACCCTAATTGGACAAGAATAAGCCTAGGGAGGACGAAAATGACCTAATTGATCATCCAATGACACAAACACACCTATTGGATGCAAAACTTTGGTTAAAACCCTAAGTGGACAAGAATATGCCTAGGGAGGACGAAAATGACCTAAATGTTAATCCAATGAAACAAACACACCTATTGGATACACACGATTGGTTAAAAACCCTAATTGGACAAGAATATGCCAAGGGAGGACGAAAATGACCTAAATGTTAATCCAATAACACAAATGAACTTATTGGATGCACAAGATTGGTTAAAAACCCTAATTGGACAAGAATATGCCTAGGGAGGACGAAAATGACCTAAATGATAATCCAATGACACAACTCAACTTATTAGATGCACAAGATTGGTTAAAAACCCTAATTGGACAAGAATAAGCCAAGAAAGGACGAAAATGACCTAAATGTTAATCCAATGACACAACTCAACTTATTGGATGCACAAGATTGGTTAAAAACCCTAATTGGACAACAATAAGCCTAGGGAGGACGAAAGTGACCTAATTTATCATCCAATGACACAAACACACCTATTGAATGCACAAGATTCGTTAAAAACCCTAATTGGACAAGAATATGCCTAGGGAGGACGAAAATGACCTAATTAATCATCCAATGACACAAACACACCTATTGGATGCACAAGATTGGTTAAAAACCCTAATTGGACAAGAATATGCCTAGGGAGGACTAAAATGACCTAAATATTAATTCAATGAATCAAACAAACATATTGGATGCACAAGACTGGTTAAAAACCCTAATTGGACAAGAATAACCCTAGGGAGGACGAAAATGACCTAATTGATCATCCAATGACACAAACACACCTATTGGATGCACAAGATTGGTTAACAACCCTAATTGGACAAGAATAAGCCTAGGGAGGACGAAAATGACCTAATTGATCATCCATTGCCACAAACACACCTATTGGATGCACAAGATTGGTTAAAAACCCTAATTGAACAAGAATATGGCTAGGGAGGACGAAAATGACCTAAATATTAATTCAATGACACAAACAAACTTATTGGATGTACAAGATTGGTTAAAAACCCTAATTGGACAAGAATAAGCCTTGGGAGAACGAAAATGACCTAATTGATCATCCAATGACACAAACACACCTATTTGATGTACAAGATTGGTTAAAAACCCTAATTGGACAAGAATAAGCCTAAGGAGGACGAAAATGACCTAATTGATCATCCAATGACACCAACACACCTATTGGATGCACAAGATTGGTTAAAAACCCTAATTGGAAAAGAATATGCCTAGGGAGGACGAAAATGACCTAAATATTAATTCAATGACACAAACAAACTTATTGGATGCACAAGATTGGTTAAAAACCCTAATTGGACAAGAATAAGCCTAGGGAGGACGAAAATGACCTAATTGATCATCCAATGACACAAACACACCTATTGGAAGCACAAGATTGGTTAAAAACCCTAATTGGACAAGAATATACCTAGGGAGGACGAAAATGACCTAAATGTTAATCCAAAGACACAAATGAACTTATTGGATGCACAAGATTGGTTAAAAACCCTAATTGGACAAGAATAAGCCTAGGGAGGACGAAAATGACCTAATTGATTATCCAATGAGACAAACACGACTATAGGATGCACAAGATTGGTTAAAAACCCTAATTGGACAAGAATATGCCTAGGGAGGACGAAAATGACCTAAATATTAATTCAATGACACAAACAAACTTTTTGGAAGCACAAGATTGGTTAAAAACCCTAATTGGACAAGAATAAGCCTAGGGAGGACGAAAATGACCTAATTGATCATCCAATGACACAAACACACCTATTGGATGCACAAGATTGGTTAAAAACCCTAATTGGACAAGAATATGCCTAGGGAGGACGAAAATGACCTAAATATTAATTCAATGACACAAACAAACTTATTGGATGCAAAAGATTGGTTAAAAACCCTAATTGGACAAGAATAAGCCTAGGGAGGACAAAAACGACCTAATTGATCATCCAATGACACAAACACACCTATTGGATGCACCAGATTGGTTAAAAACCCTAATTGGACAAGAATATGCCTAGGGAGGACGAAAATGACCTAAATATTAATTCAATGACACAAACAAACTTATTGGATGCACAAGATTGGTTAAAAACCCTAATTGGACAAGAATAAGCCTAGGGAGGACGAAAATGACCTAATTGATCATCCAATGACACAAACACACCTATTGGATGCACAAGATTGGTTAAAAACCCTAATTGGACAAGAATATGCCTAGGGAGGACGAAAATGACCTAAATATTAATTCAATGACACAAACAAAGGTATTGCATGCACAAGATTGGTTAAAAACCCTAATTGGACAAGGATAAGCCTAGGGAGGACGTAAATGACCTAATTGATCATCCAATTACACAAACACACCTATCGGATGCACAAGATTGGCTAAAAACCCTAATTGGACAACAATAAGCCTAGGGAGGACGAAAATGACCTAAATGTTAATCCAATGACACAACTCAACTTATTGGATGCACAAGATTGGTTAAAAACCCTAATTGGGCAAGAATAAGCCTAGGGAGGACGAAAATGACCTAATTGATCATCCAATGACACAAACACACCTATTGGATGCACAAGATTGGTTAAAAACCCTAATTGGACAATAATATGCCTAGGGAGGACGAAAATGACCTAAATGATCATCCAATGACACAAACACACCTATTGGATGCACAAGATTGGTTAAAAACCCTAATTGGACAAGAATATGCCTAGGGAGGACGAAAATGACCTAATTAATCATCCAATGACACAAACACACCTAGTGGATGCACAAGATTGGTTAAAAACCCTAATTGGACAAGAATATGCCTAGGGAGAACGAAAATGACCTAAATATTAATTCAATGACATAAACAAACTTGTTGGATGCACACGATTGGTTAAAAATCCTAATTGGACAAGAATAAGCCTAGGGAGGACGAAAATGACCTAATTGATCATCCAATGACACAAACACACCTATTGGAAGCACAAGATTGGTTAAAAACCCTAATTGGACAAGAATATGCCTAGGGAGGACGAAAATGACCTAAATATTAATTCAATGACACAAACAAACCTATTGGATGCACAAGATTGGCTAAAAACCCTAATTGGACAAGAATAAGCCTAGGGAGAACGAAAATGACCTAATGGATCATCCAATGACACAAATAAACTTATTGGATGCACAAGATTGGTTAAAAACCCTAATTGGACAAGAATAAGCCTAGGGAGGACGAAAATGACCTAATTGATCATCCAATGACACAAACACACCTATTGGATGCACAAGATTGGTTAAAAACCCTAATTGGACAAGAATAAGCCTAGGGAGGACAAAAATGGCCTAATTGATCATCCAATGACACAAACACACCAATTGGATGCACAAGATTGGTTAAAAAACCTAATTGGACAAGAATAAGCCTAGGGAGGACGAAAATGACCTAATTGATCAACCATTGCCACAAACACACCTATTGGATGCACAAGATTGGTTAAAAACCCTAATTGGACAAGAATATGCCTAGGGAGGACGAAAATGACCTAATTGATCATCCAATGACACAAACACACCTATTGGATGCACAAGATAGGTTTAAAACCCTAATTGGACAAGAATAAGCCTAGGGAGGACGAAAATAACCTAATTGATCATCCAATGACACAAACACACCTATTGGATGCACAAGATTGGTTAAAAACCCTAATTGGACAAGAATAAGTCTAGGGAGGACAAAAATGACCTAAATGTTAATCCAATGACACAACTCAACTTATTGGATGCACAAGATTTATTAAAAACCCTAATTGGACAAGAATAAGCCTAGGGAGGACGAAAATGACCTAATTGATCATCCAATGTCACATACACACCTATTAGATGCACAAGATTGGTTAAAAACCCTAATTGGACAAGAATAAGCCTAGGGAGGACGAAAATGACCTAATTGATCATCCAATGACACAAACACACCTATTGGATGCACAAGATTGGTTAAAAACCCTAATTGGACAAGAATATGCCTAGGGAGGACGAAAATGACCTAAATATTAATTCAATGACACAAACAAACTTATCGGATGCACAAGATTGGTTAAAAACCCTAATTGGACAAGAATATGCCTAAGGAGGACGAAAATGACCTAATTGATCATCCAATGACACAAACACACCTATTGGATGCACAAGATCGGTTAAAAACCCTAATTGGAAAAGAATAAGCCTAGGGAGGACGAAAATGAACTAATTGATCATCCAATGACACAAACACACCTATTGGATGCACAAGATTGGTTAAAAACCCTAATTGGACAAGAATATGCCTAGGGAGGACGAAAATGACCTAATTGATCATCCAATGACACAAATGAACTTATTGGATGCACAAGATTAGTTAAAAATCCTAATTGGACAAGAATAAGCCTAGGGAGGACGAAAATAACCTAATTGATCATCCAATGACACAAACACACTTATTGGATGCACAAGATTGGTTAAAACCCCTAATTGGACAACAATAAGACTAGGGAGGACGAAAATGACTTAATTGATCATCTAATGACACAAAACACCTATTGGATGCAAAAGATTGGTTAAAAACCCTAATTGGACAAGAATATGCCTAGGGAGGACGAAAATGACCTAAATATTAATCCAATGGCACAAACACACCTATTGGATGCACAAGATTGGTTAAAAACCCTAATTGGACATGAATAAGCCTAGGGAGGACGAAAATGACCTAATTGATCATCCAATGACACAAACACACCTATTGGATGCACAAGATTGGTTAAAAACCCTAATTGGACAAGAATAAGCCTAGGGAGGACGAAAATGACCTAATTGATCATCCAATGACACAAACACACCTATTGGATGCACAAGATTGGTTAAAAACCCTAATTGAACAAGAATATGCCTAGGGAGGATGAAAATGACCTAAATGTTAATCCAATGACACAACTCAACTTATTGGATGCACAAGATTGGTTGAAAACCCTAATTGGACAAGAATAAGCCTAGGGAGGACGAAAATGACCTAATTGATCATCCAATGACACAAACACACCTATTGGATGCACAAGATTGGTTAAAAACCCTTATTGGACAAGAATATGCCAAGGGTGAACGTAAATGACCTAAATGTTGTGCATCCAATGACACAAACACACCTATTGGATGCACAAGATTGCTTAAAAACCCTAATTGGACAAGAATAAGCCTAGGGTGGACGAAAATTGCCTAAATGTTAATCCAATGACATAACTCAACTTATCGGATGCACAAGATTGGTTAAAAACCCTAATTGGACAAGAATAAGCCTATGGAGCACGAAAATGACCTAATTGATCATCCAATGACACAACCACACCTATTGGATGCACAAGATTGGTTAAAAACCCTAATTGGAAAAGAATATGCCTAGGGAGGACGAAAATGACCTAAATATTAATTCAATGACACAAACAAACTTATCGGATGCACAAGATTGGTTAAAAACCCTAATTGGACAAGAATAAGCCTAGGGAGGACGAAAATGACCTAATTGATCATCCAATGACACAAACACACCTATTGGATGCACAAGATTGGTTAAGAACCCTAATTGGACAAGAATATGCCTAGGGAGGACGAAAATGACCTAAATATTAATTCAATGACACAATCAAACTTATTGGATGCACAAGATTGGTTAAAAACCCTAATTGGACAAGAATAAGCCTACGGAGGAAAAAAATGACCTAATTGATCATCCAATGACACAACCACACCTATTGGATGCACAAGATTGGTTAAAAACCCTAATTGGACAAGAATATGCCAAGGGTGGACGAAAATGACCTAAATGTTAATCCAATAACACAAATGAACTTATTGGATGCACAAGATTGGTTAAAAACCCTGATTGGACAAGAATATGCCTAGGGAGGATGAAAATGACCTAAATGTTAATCCAAGGACACAACTCAACTTATTGGATGCACAAGATTGGTTAAAAACCCTAATGGGACAAGAATAAGCCTAGGGAGGACGAAAATGACCTAATTGATCATCCAATGACACAAACACACCTATTGGATGCACAAGATTGGTTAAAAACCCTAATTGGACAAGAATATGCCAGAATATCCATAGGGAGGACGTAAATGACCTAATTGATCATCCAATGACACAAATGAACTTATTGGATGCACAACTTTGGTTAAAAACCCTAATTGGACAAGAATATGCCTAGGGAGGACGAAAATGACCTAAATGTTAATCCAATGAAACAAACACACCTATTGGATAAACATGATTGGCTAAAAACCCTAATTGGACAAGAATATGCCTAGGGAGGACGAAAATGACCTAAATGAAAATCCAATGACACAAACAAACTTATTGGATGCACAAGATTTGTTAAAAACCCTAATTGGACAAGAATAAGCCTAGGGAGGACGAAAATGACCTAAATGTTAATCCAATGACACAACTCAACTTATTGGATGCACAAGATTGGTTGAAAACCCTAATTGGACAAGAATAAGCCTAGGGAGGACGAAAATGACCTAAATATAAATTCAATGAAACAAACAAACTTATTGGATGCACAAGATTGGTTAAAAACCCTAATTGGACAAGAATAAGCCTAGGGAGGACGAAAATGACCTAATTGATAATCCAATGACACAAACACACCTATTGGATGCACAAGATTGGTTAAAAACCCTAATTGGACAAGAATATGCCTAGGGAGGAGGAAAATGACCTAAATATTAATTCAATGACACAAACAAAGTTATTGGATGCACAAAATTGGTGAAAAACCCTAATTGGACAAGAATAAGCCTAGGGTGGCAAAAATGACCTAATTGATCATCCAATGACACAAACACACCTATTGGATGCACAAGATTGGTTAAAAACCGTAATTGGACAAGAATATGCCTAGGAAGGACAAAAATGACCTAAATATTAATTCAATGACACAAACAAACTTATTGGATGCACAAGATTGGTTAAAAACCCTAATTGGACAAGAATAAGCCTAGGGAGGACGAAAATGACCTAATTGATCATCCAATGACACAAACACACCTATTGGATGCACAAGATTGGTTAAAAACCCTAATTGGACAAGAATATGCCTAGGGAGAACGAAAATGACCTAATTGATCATCCATTGACACAAACACACCTATTGGATGCACAAGATTGGTTAAAAACCCTAATTGGACAAGAATATGCCTAGGGAGGACGGATATGACCTAAATGTTAATCCAATGACACAAATGAACTTATTGGATGCACAAGATTGGTTAAAAACCCTAATTGGACAAGAATAAGCCTAGGGAGAACGAAAATGACCTTAATGTTAATCCAATGACACAACTCAACTTATTGGATGCACAAGATTGGTTAAAAACCCTAATTGGACAAGAATAAGCCTAGGGAGGACGAAAATGACCTAATTGATCATCCAATGACACAAACACACCTATTGGATGCACAAGATTGGTTTAAAACCCTAGTTGGACAAGAATATGCCAAGGGAGGACGAAAATGACCTAAATATTAATTCAATGACACAATCAAAGTTATTGGATGCACAAGATTGGTTAAAAACCCTAATTGGACAAGAATAAGCCTAGGGAGGACGAAAATGACCTAATTGATCATCCAATGACACAAACACACCTATTGGATGCACAAGATTGGTTAAAAACCCTAATTGGACAAGAATATGCATAGGAGGGACGAAAATGACCTAAATGTTAATCCAATGACACAAACACACCTATTGGATGCACAAGATTTGTTAAAAACCCTAATTGGACAAGAATATGCCCAGGGAGGACGAAAATGACCTAAATATTAATTCAATGACACAAACAAAGTTATTGGATGCACAAGATTGGTTAAAAACCGTAATTGGACAAGAATAAGCCTAGGGAGGACGAAAATGACCTAATTGATCATCCAATGACACAAACACACCTATTGGATGCACAAGATTGGTTAAAAACCCTAATTGGACAAGAATATGCCTAGGGAGGACGAAAATGACCTAAATATTAATTCAATGACACAAACAAAGTTATTGGATGCAAAGATTGGTTAAAAACCCTAATTGGACAAGAATAAGCCTAGGGAGGACGAAAATGACCTAATTGATCATCCAATGACACAAACACACCTATTGGATGCACAAGATTGGTTAAAAACCCTAATTGGACAAGAATAAGCCTAGGGAGGACGAAAATGACCTAATTGATCATCCAATGACACAAACACACCTATTGGATGCACAAGATTGGTTAAAAACCCTAATTGGACAAGAATATGCCTAGGGAGGACGAAAATGACCTAAATATTAATTCAATGACACAAACAAAGTTATTGGATGCACAAGATTGATTAAAAACCCTAATTTGACAAGAATAAGTGTAGGTAGGATGAAAATGACCTAATTGATCATCCAATGACACAAACACACCTATTGGATGCACAAGATTGGTTAAAAACCCTAATTGGACAAGAATAAGCCTAGGGAGGACGAAAATGACCTAATTGATCATCCAATGACACAAACACACCTATTGGATGCACAAGATTGGTTAAAAACCCTAATTGGACAAGAATATGCCTAGGGAGGACGAAAATGACCTAAATATTAATTCAATGACACAAACAAAGTTATTGGATACACAAGATTGGTTAAAAACTCTAATTGGACAAGAATAAGCCTGGGGAGGACGAAAATGACCTAATTGATCATTCAATGACACAAACACACCTATTGGAAGCACAAGATTGGTTAAAAACCCTAATTGGACAAGAATATGCCTAGGGAGGACGAAAATGACCTAACTGTTAATCCAATGACACAAATAAACTTATTGGATGTACAAGATTGGTTAAAAACCCTAATTGGACAAGAATAAGCCTAGGGAGGACGAAAATGACCTAATTGATCATCCAATGACACAAACACACCTATTGGATGCACAAGATTGGTTAAAAACCCTAATTGGACAAGAATATGCCTAGGGAGGACGAAAATGACCTAAATGTTAATCCAATGACACAAATGAACTTATTGGATGCACAAGATTGGTTAAAAAATCTAATTGGACAAGAATAAGCCTAGGGAGTACGAATATGACCTAAATGTTAATCCAATGACACAACTCAACTTATTGGATGCACAAGATTGGTTAAAAACCCTAATTGGACAAGAATAAGGCTAGGGAGGACGAAAATGACCTAATTGATCATCCAATGACACAAACACACCTATTGGATGCACAAGATTGGTTAAAAACCCTAATGGGACAAGAATATGCCTAGGGAGGACGAAAGTGACCTAAATGATCATCCAATGACACA